>CBVK0100184230.1:0-16523 GCA_900067695.1 Picea abies
TTATATTACATAAATCATCATTCAATCAATCCTTTGACATCAATCAATCACTTTACATCAATCAATGACATCAATCAATCAAACCATTGGCATCAATGACAACATGATCCAATAGAAGAAATTGAAGAGGCAGAAGTTGACTACCGAGAGGAATTAATATGTGCCATAGAAGTTATCATAAGAGAAAAGAAGAAAAACAAGAAACTACAAGAAAAACTAGACAACAAAGAAGACACTCAAAGAACAACTAAAATAAAAAGACAATATCATTGGAAATTTGTAAGCAAAGATTGTCACATTAAGAAAGGATCTTCAAAAGAAAAATATGCAGAACAACTCAAACGTTTTGGATGACATTATTGTTGAAAAGTTAACAACAAATGTGTCTCTAATTTATTTTTTCCTTAAATAAATTGGACAATAAATATTAATCTATTATCTCATAATTACTTGAAATAATTAACTGAAATGGAAAATCAGTTAACTATAGGAAATTCGAGTTAAAAGTTTGACTAGTGGGATAGGAAATTCGAATTAGTTATAACTGAGTGATTTGGAGTTGTAATAGAATTACAAGTGTAGTCATGTGAGTTGTAAAGTAGTTTAACTCAGTTAAGTGAGTTAAGCTCAGTTGTACTAGTTGTAACTGAACTTACACTAGTGAGAGTTCAGTGAATTAATTATTAATTAATTCACAATTAGTGATCTCACATGTGTAGAAATTTCAATACAAATTATGTATTGTCTGGATTCTCCTTATCTAACAGTTATATGTCACTGTTAAATACATAATTGCTTCTACAAATATTCTGTGGAATTTAAAACACGATCCCCAATTGCAATATCAAGAAGAAAGATCAATCGCACATAACACATGTGTTTTTGTGGGAAAACTTAAAGCTAAAAACCCCACTATCATATATTATGTATATTATGGATCATGATAAAATATCATACAAAACTCTAATCCAAGATCTCTTAGTACAATACAATCATCTCACACTGTCATACAAAAATAAGCAAATACATGTGCCAATTCTCTGCCTCCTCTACGCAATTCGTGCAATGAAAAACCTGCAAATGAATTTGAATTGCCTCTTGCATAGGCTGCACATTGCTCATGGGCACATCCACTATGTGTGTGATTGCATCAGTGCACTTAACTGAAATCACAACTGATAGCTAAACTATCCCTTTCACCTGTTATCTCAACTAGGTCTCCACTGGATCTGACATGCATGTAGTTAACATTGGTAAATCTTCAGTTGCATGTGAGATCACTGATTGTGAATTAATTAATAATTAATTCACTGAACTCTCACTAGTGTAAGTTCATTTACAACTAGTACAACTGAGCTTAACTCACATAACTGAGTTAAACTACTTTACAACTCACATAACTACAAGTATAATTTCGTTACAAATCCAAATCACTTAGTTATAACTAATTCAAATTTCCTACCCCACCAGTTAACCTTTTAACTCGAATTTCCTATAGTTAACTGATTTTCCATTTCAGTTAATTATTTCAAGTAATTATGAGATTATAGATTAATATTTATTGTCCAATTTATTTAAGAGAAAAATAAATTAGACACACATTTCTTGTTGACTTTTCAACACTCCCTCTCAACAAGAAAGGGATTATCCTTCACCCCAATCCTGCCTCTATGGTATTCGAATTTGATCCTGGTGAGCGCCTTCGTCAGAATGTCTACATCCTGATATTTCGTAGGAATGTACTGAAGAAACATGATCTTCCGCTACACACAATCTCTGAGATGATGATACCAGATATCTATATGCTTAGATCTATCATGAAACACAGGATTAATCGAGAGTTTAATGCAACTTTGATTATCACAATGAATCACTGTTAGATCTAAATGAGAACCAAACAAGCCAACCAAGATCTTTTGCATCTAGATAGCCTCACATGCAGCTTGACTCACTGCCATCTATTCCGCTTCTGCTGAACTGAGTGCCACATATATTTGTTTCCTGTTGTACCAAGAAATAGTTGTAGATTCGATACTAAATATCCCCCCTGATGTGCTCTTTCTGTCCATTGGGCTGCCCACCCAATCTGCATCCGTGAAGCCATGAAAATTCACCTCATCCATCTATCTGTACCATAAGACATAATCATATGTGTCCCTCAAGTATCTCAAGACATGCTTGCCCACCTTCCAAAAGCGCTTGGTAGGCTACCATCACTTGACTCTGTTGGTTAACCGCATAGCAAATGTCTGGTCTTGTGTTCACTAAATACATTAGTGAACCCACTAACTGTCTATAGACAGTAGCATCCACTACCTCTCTAGAAGTAGCATCCTCTTTCCTCCATTTTCTTGGAAGAGGAGTATCCATGGGTTTGCAGCCCTCCATGTGAAACTTACCCAATATCTCCATTGCATAATTTCCTTGAGACACAAAAAGTTCACAATCTTGCTGCCATATTTCCAATCCAAGGAAATAATGAAGAAGGCCCAAATCCTTCATCTCGAACTCCTTTGCAAGGTCCTACTTGCATGAGTGTATTAGCTTCTCATCACCAGTCATTATTAAATAATCAACATAAATAACAATGATTAAAAGCTTACCCTTGTAGATCCATCTCGAACCTACCACTAATTTGTCAACCGGTCTTGGGACAATTTCCCATGCACTATTTTTGACAATGGATTCATACTCCTCCACCATTGCATCTACCCATGTGGGATCCTGCAATGCTTCCTAATTGGAAGATGGTTCAATCACAATACATTTTCTCATGAGAGCCATGTATCCAGTAAATTGATCAGGAGATTGTCTCTGTCTGCACTGTGAAGTAGTTGCTTCTACATTCTGTGCAACATCTAGTCTCAATCTATCAGCATTTGTGGTGTGCTTTCTTCCATTTCTGATGGATGGATCTTCTTGAGTGTATTCCTCCACTCCATGAACCTCCTCATGTGGCTGATCCACATCTTGAGACTCATCTTTGGGAACCAACAGTTCCTCCTCTGCATGCAAGTCTATCTCCCTCTCAAGCGACAACCGCATGGATTTCCCCTCATCAAATTTTATATCCCGTTGCATAACAGTCATCTTACTGTTGGGAAAATACACATGATAATTATGGAGTGTTTCTGTGTACCCCAAAAATATCCCAACTTCAGTAGTCGGTTCCAGCTTCTTCCTGGCATCCTTGGTCACATGCACATAAACAGATGAGCCAACAATCTTAAAATGTGAAACATCAGGTTTCTTACTATTGAAAGATTCTTCAGGTGTACTCATGTGAAGTACTCTATGAGGACAACAGTTTTTCACATAAACCATGTTATTGCATGCTTCCACCCACAAATGCATTGGTAGGCCCTGATCATGCAACATCGCTCATGGTTCATCCACGATCGTTCTTTTCTTCCTCTTCACGACCCCATTTTTCTGTGGGTTATGAGGCACTATGAGTTCTCTTCGAATTCATTCTTTGCTGCAGAAGTCTTTGAATTCGTTAGAGATGTATTCTCCATCATTATCACTCCTTAGAGCCTTCACTTGCTTCCCTGACTCTTTCTCCACCAATGCTTTAAACTCACATAACTTTGATAATGTTTGATCCTTCTTCTACATGAAGAAGATCCAACATTATGAGAAAAGTAATTAACAAAAATAACATAATACTTATGTTTTGCTGTTGAAGAAACCGAGAATGGTCCACCCACGTCTGTGTGAATTCTCTCCAGGATCACCGAAGCATGGTTCTCCTTTTCATGAAAGGTGTACTTTACATACTTCCCCATGGTGAAACCCTTGCACTGATCTAACTAAGCAAGTGTTCCCATTGGGAGTCCAATAGATATTTGTTGCATGATATTCAAGGCTCCATGATGAAGATGGCCCAATCCCCTGTGTCATAATTCGCCCTCATCCCGAATCACCACTTTTTCTGCCTTTCCCATCATGGAAATGTAGCCATCTACCTCCAACATGTAGAGATTCTTAACTCGAATCCATATCCTCTTGACTTGACCCATTGTTTTATGTCGCATAAAATCTTTTCCACCATTGAAAAACAACATCATAGCCTCTGTCCTCCAACATTGGGACCGAGACCAGGTTTTTCTTCAGACCTGGAACATGAATAACATTTTTCAATTCAAATGGTTTACCTCACTCCCTCTGAAAGGTAATGGTACCAATGCCAGTCACATTGTATCGTCCATCGTTGCCCATATCTATATGCATTTTTATATATCTCTCCTCCAAGTCACTGAAAAACTCCTTATCTCTCGTCATGTGGAAGGAAGCGCCATTATCCAAATACCACACCAATCCTGATGCACTTGATGCCATGCATGCGATCAAAGAGAAATAAAGTTCAAATTGTGAGGCAAGGGCCTCACTAGTTGCAGCCCCATCAACCTTCTTGTTCTTCCTCTTCTGTAGACAGTTAGTAGGAGATGCCCATGTTCGTGATAGTGAAAACACTTCACTTTTGACAAATCCAGCTTCTTGACTTTAGACTCGGATTTTGAATGGAATGTATTCCCCTTCCATTTCCTTTCCTTATAAGCCAAAGAAAAATCCTCTTCATCATCATTCTTTGATGAATATCCATCTCTGGTGTTCTGCCTAACTCCTCCTGCACTAGATCCGACCATAGTCGTTCCCAATCTGGCAATTTTTCCCTTCCATTGATAGAGTCTTGATAACTATTCCAATTCTTGGGAAGTCCTAGGAGAGACAAGCTCAGCAAATCATCATGAACGAATGTTATTCCCACACTCCCTAGCTCATCCTAACATTGGACAAACTTCATGAGATATTTTGGAATGGAGTCGCCCTACTCCATCTTGATCTTCCCGAGTTTATCTTTGAGCACCAATTTCCTATGGTCCCTATTGTTTTGGAATAGATCCGTCAAATTCTTCCACATTGCATGTGGTGTGGATTTCCCATGGAGGCTTGAGACAATGTGGTCTTGTACTCCCTCCAACAGAATCCTCCTCAAATTTTCCACTTTCTTTTTCCATGCATCAATATTTGCAGCATCTGGCTTAGGAACATCTTTGTCAATGAATTCCTTCAAGCCATTGTCTTCGAGTACTGCCTCCATCCTGTCCTTCCAAGCAATGTAGTTCGAGCTTTCCTCGATTGCATACTCCAACCTCAATCCATTGAAATCCACTTCGATCTTGAATCAGCTGTAGCACCAAGAAAGTATTTTTGCAAATTTGAATTCTATCCAATCACAAACTCAAGTTCTACAATCTTTTTCGCTCTGATACCATGTAGAAATTTCAATACAAATTATGTATTTCTTGAATTCTCCTGATATAACAATTATATTCCACTGTTATATACATAATATTATCTACAAATATTCTACAGAATTAAAAACACGATCACCAATTGCAATATCAAGAATAAATATCAATCACACATAACACGGGTGTTTTTCCGGGAAAGCATAAAGCTAAAAACCCCCCTATCATATATTATGTATATCATGGATCATGAAACAATCTCATACAAAAATATAATCGAAGATCTCTCAGTACAATACAATCGTCTCACACTGTTATACAAAAATCAACAAATACATGTGCCAATTCTCTGCCTCCAGACAACCTGCCTCCTCTATGCAATCCCTGCAATGAAAATCTTGCAAATGAATTCGAATTTCCTCTTGCCTAAGCTGGGAATTTCTCATGGGCACATCCACTATGTGTGTGATTGCATCATTTCACTTGACTGGAATCACAACTAATAGCCAAACTGTCCCTTTCACCTATTATCTCAACTGGGTCTCCACTGGATCTGACATGCATGTAGTTAACAATGGTAAATCTTCAGTTGCATGTGAGATCACTGATTGTGAATTAATATATAATTAATTCACTGAACTCTCACTAGTGTAAAATTCAGTTACACCTAGTACAACTAATCTTAACTCACTTAACTGAGTTAAACTACTTTACAACTCACATAACTACACTTGTAATTTTGTTACAACTCCAAATAACTTAGTTATAACTAATTCGAATTGCCTGTCCCACCAGTCAACCTTTTAAATCAAATTTCATATAGTTAAATGATTTTCCATTTCAGTTAATTATTTCAAGTAATTATGAGATAATAGATTAATATTTATTGTCCAATTTATTTAAGGGAAAAATAAATTAGACACACATTTCATGTTGACTTTTCAACAACATGCAACTGAAGATTTACCACTGTTAACTACATGCATGTCAGATCCAGTGGAGACCTAGTTGAGATAATAGGTGAAAGGGGAAATTTGGCTATCAGTTGTGATTTCAATCAAGTGCACTAATGCAATCACACACACTGTTGTTCTTGAGTTTATACTTTAAGGCTATAAAGTATACCATCAAGGCATCCGAAAAGGTGGGGAGAGTTAATGGGTAAAAAAGGTCAGTTCAATGGAAAGAGAAATCAAAGTTGGTTCCTTAACTGTCTCTGTCTAGCTTCCCATTGTTCTTGGATGTTAATATCCCTTTCAATCACAGCCCAGGAGCATTCAAGATCTACCCGTGTATTTTTTGTTTGTAAGATGGTATTAAATAGGTTCAACGCAATGCTTGTCTAATTTGATAGGCTAGGTTCTATATTAGGTTGTCTGGTAACTGGAACAGTCATGAAAGCTGAGGGTTTCTTTTTTGTAAATCAAAAATATTTTTGAGGGTCGCAAATTTCTGTTTCAAATTAATAAAAATAAAACTTCCAAATTATGAATCAATAGTATAACAGAAATAAAGGCCGCTTCTAGTATATGAGTCAATTTTAATGAATAAGATGCATAGAATGAACAAAGAAAAAGAAATATATAGTCGTATGACAAAAATGAGGCATCAATTAAAGAGGAATCTCATTTTATGTTAATACAAGAAAGAGGGATGATAACTTTGAAGAAGTATACAATTTCAAAGTTTTAAAACGTTCATAGGTATTATATCCACTGATAGCTGATACAGAGGAAAAATTGCAAACGATTAGATAATCTGACTACTCAATCACCACAATAGAAGTTGCCACATGAAAAATTTCAAACGAAAGTATGAAATAAAAGACAGGATGACAGAGAAACACATAACTCAGGCTTGACCAGATCTAGAATCTTCAATCTATATTGTATTAATTCAGGCAAAATGAAATTTTCTCTTTACAATCCCATCTAGAAAAAAAACTTCTTTTATTCTTGAAAAATTACATTTATACAAAACTACCAATCTTAAGACGGTTGATGATTTCCTAATTCTTAGTGACTAACTATTTGTTAAAAAATGGATCCGAAACCATTTGCATGATCTTCTCCATTTTTCCATTTTCTTGGAAGTAAAGATCTTCCAAATGATACTTTTACTTTGTTGATGACTCTCCTTCTTTTGATTCGATACATTTAATGCATCTCTCCAGTAAATGTGTAAAATTTCTAGGGGGTTCTGGAAGGTCTTTTTCTTTGAATAGATAAACCTTTCTCTAAATCTTGGAAAGACGGTCTTCAACTCCTTTATCCGCAAACTTTATCGACTGCAGTTTTAAGTTGGGCTCAACTAACAACTTGTTTATTAGGGTGACATCCATTTTTCTTAGCTGTGAAATTTCCATTTGAATTTCACTCAAATTTTCTCTAAAATTTAATTGATGTATTACAATATTAATCTGTCTCAGAAGTCCTATACAATTACCTTTTCCAATGTTCAACGACCCTTTTTCTAAAATATCAAAAACTTCTTCATAGTCATCTCTGATTTCTTTGACTATTATTTTGCTTTCAGTTATGTTGGTTTCCCATAGCTTGAGCATGATGTCACCTCTGATTTGTTCTGTGGTTGATACTTTCGTAGTTTTGGATATCTCTTCACCTGTAGAATATATGATTTCCTTTTGGAGAGTAATCCTCACTACTTTTGTTTCTTTTTCCCTCAGGATAATATTATCAAAGGAATTATTTGCTTCTTGAAAGTAATTCTGAATAATCTCTATCTTGGAAATCAATTTTTGTTGTTCAACTTCTATTTTTGAATGCACTTCCAGTCACTGGGCCTGGAAAGCTTTTGGATCTATAATCTGACCTTCCATCAAATTTAATCTAGATTGTAACTGTTATGCATTCTCCTTTTGCTGAGTAACCTATAGATGATTTGCTTGTATCTTCTAGTTCATTTCATCCAAGCTCGTTTTGAGTAATTGAACTTCTAACCTTTCAGCAGCGCTTGTCTATTCCAAGCTTTTACTCACCTCTTCTATGATTTTCTCCTCAGCATTCTTTAACTGATATTGTAATTGTGCTATGATGTTATCACTCTTATTTATCCTCGTTCTCATTTTTCCCACGGTAAAAGTTTTTTGTTGCCATGGCTTCCATGGAACCTGCTATATCTGTAGCGAAATCCTCTTCCTTCAAATTCTATCTGTCTGTCAAGACTTTATGTTTTTTTACCATATTCCCCTCATTCTTATGCATCTCCTATTTCAAGATGACCTTCCTTTTTGTACTGAAAAAATAATCAGAAGGAGGAATCTCATCTATGAGAATAGAGGTGAGGTCATCAACAAATAGAGCTCCTATTTGTGGGAGTCCAAAAGTGGACTGTAAGGGGGTTAAGGAAGCTATGGGACTTCCTAGATCTGTAGATCCTTTCCCTCCTACTACCTTAGGTGTATTGACATCAACACTAGGTGATGAAGGGGGAGTAAGCTTACCAGACTTGGGACGTCTCCCTGACCTTTTCTCTGCTTCGATCTTTTTGTTTTGTGGAGGCCTTTCTGTATCCTGTGGGAATTTTTTGGGATTTCCCTTCTTTTGTGCTTCCTATTTGAAACCTGGGGGAACACTTTCTTTCTCCTGGGGGAGGGTGATTTCTTCTCCTTGCAGTACTTGGGGCAGACCCCTATGTCTCTGCTTCTGAAAGGTCTGAAAGCTAGCTTGGAGGTTCAATGACAGTTTCTGTACTCGTTCTAACACTTCTTTATAAGTCTTGGTCCCTTTGAACATGTCATTCCAAGGGGACTCCTCATGTTCACATGTTTTCATATTGCAGTGTATCAAGTGTTTGTTCACTAGTTGATAAGGGTCATGCCTTTTGTACTCAATATTTAACAGTTTAACTTCTTCGAGTGCTTCTGCTTCCACCCTAGAATGTCCCAAGTTTTGTAATGAAAATTTCTCGATGTACATAGGGAAGATTGGCCAGGACTTCTTTTGAGATGCTTTTAGCTCTATTCCGATACCGCCTTTCACTATTTGGTGTGCTACTTCACTACACACCAGTCTATTCGGGAGGAATTTTGGAAGCGCATGAGGGGGGATTGAGCACCCATAAACCCTGATGTAGGAGAAGCTTTCTTCAATGAACCAGTCTGCTATTGGCTTGAGGTTATTTGAAAATTCTTTAGAAATGTGAGGAGGGTCAGAACCAAAAAACATTTTATGCATTGGTATTACCATGAAATGACAAATTTTGTAAAACGAATTTTTCGCATTTTCTTCCCACAACTGAGAGTGATATTCGTGAATGGGTTCGAGGCAGGTTATGTTCCAACTCCAATTCATCAGTGGGAATGGAGTCATAAAACAAATTGCATCCATGATGTATGCCGACATGTAAAAGGCCACTGGTTGACCTCGAGCTCTTGCAGTTTTGTAATACGAAACCTCTTTGGCTATATTATCGAATAAAATCTTGTCCCAGTTGAAACTATATCCTTCTGATGCTTCTTCTAAAAAGGGCACCCATTCTGCGGGGAAATGACAGGGATTCTTTTTGCCGAAGACTCTGCACAACATCATGGCCACATAAACCATGTACTCATTCAAAGAGGGTGTGGCATAAATTCTGTGGGTATCGGCCTCGGCCCTAAATTTTGATGGACATCTCCACTAGCCTTTGATTTAATCAGGGTAAGTTTGGTCTACCTCAGTGCATTCCTTTCTCTGAAATTCAGCTATAAATTCGGCATTGTAAATGAATTTAGGATTGGGTGAGAGTTTGTACATAACCTGGATATGTTTAGGTTTGAATGAGCCGATAATGGCCCCTTGATCATTTAAAATACTTCTCGTTGGAATATCAACCTTGTCCAAAGCCCAATTGATCATGTCGTTGTACACCATGAGCCATGGGCGTGTTGCAAGTTTCTGAAGTTCTGATTCGGCTATGTCCTGCAAGTGATTCTGGGAATCGTTAGGGGAATTTTTTAGCTCACTGTCCAAATTTTCATAAATTTGTCTCCATGATTTAATTGAGTCGATAGCATGTGGCATGGTGTTGGATATGACATCTCCCTCCGGGCTGGAAATCTCAGCTGTATCTTCACTCTTCTTAGGTCCCTTCTTTGGTGCCATGACTTTTGTATTGGAACGAAAACCTTTAATGCCGAGAATATTTCTGAGATATGTATTGGTGTCACAGAAATCACCAGCTATCCTTTATTAATACGGTCGTATTTCGACAATTCTAAAATCAAAATTTGAAAGATCAAATTTGACAGAACCCATAAATGAAAATACCTAAGAAGTTTAAATACCATTAAAAGTATTTAAAATGAAGTTAGTGCACTTTAACATTGAAATTGAGTCGGTACTTCGTGTTTCAGGGTTTCGGGGATCTCACTTACATGAGGTATGTCGCCACTAAACCCCGAATCCCGAAATCGTGATTCGCGATGGGAGGAGTTTAGGTCTTAACTTTGGTATTAGTAATTTAATTAATCAGGATCAGGAACTAACTTTCATTTATTTCGGGAAAATGGGGATCGAGATTTCACAATTAAAAATGTATTGAAATCTTGTTGTTTTGAATGAACCTGAATCCCAAAAGGTTTAAAGATTGTTAATTAACTCCTTAAGGGTTTTAAATTTTCGTGATGTTGACGGGCGAAATTGTCCGTCCGTCAATTGAGAGAGTGGAACCGGTCCGGGGTTGTCTAAATAACCCAAGTCGTTTGGAATGAACCACCCTGACGGGTTTAACGGCTCCGTTGGCTGCTCTAAGGTCCTAAGAAAACCAAAGAGAAAACTAACCTAAACTAACTAATCTAACTAAAACTAATAAAACAAACTAAAACTAACTAAATAAAAGAAACAAACTAACTAAAAGAAACTAAACTAACTAAAACTAATAAAACAAATTAACTAAAAACTAACTAATACACTAATCTAATTAAAACAAACTACTAAATTAAACTAAAACTAAATACTAACTACTCTAGCTATTATATACAATCTACTAATTACTATTACACTAACTCTAACAATTAAATATCTAATTACTAATTGAATTACAACTTATTTACAAATATACAATATCTACAAGTAGCAGATTTGAATAAAACCTGTAAAACTTATGTGTTTTCTGCCCTAAGATAGCAAGATATGTTTTTTGATTTTTTATATTTTATGAAAAAGAAATAAAACTTACTGAAATTAAACGATCTAATATATTTACTGAAATTAAACAATCTAATATAAATCTAATTAAACTTATATCTAAACTAAACTACTAATAAGAACAGTAAACAAAGAAGTAACTAACTGACCTGGAAACGCCCCTAATTTGTCACGTGTGTGATGACTTTGAAGCTGGTCGGAGGAAGTAAAATCTCACCAGATTAATCCAAAAGCTTCTCGTAAACGATAGGCTGTGCTGCTCTTTGAGTTGTTAACAGGACGAATAAGACATAAAAAATCATAACAATCTTATGATTTATAAATCTCTGCAATAAGGGAAACCTGTTATGCAAAAACTTATATTTACTAATTCAACTTATGAAGAAGAGAAATCTGTCGTTCACAAACTGAATCAACAATTGCTATGTTCTTTAAATACTTAGAAGAAAACAGATATGGATTACAGTGACTAAATTATATCATTTGCAATAGATCAAGATAGCTAACGTAGTCATTAACCAATTACAAATTGATATACACAACATGAAACAAAATATTGATATGATGAGAAGCTAAAGCTGTAACAAAACACCAAATTCTACCTCAGTCTGTATTAAAACTCCATATCCTTGTTCTCCCATGAATGAGGATGAACCTTATTACAAAAATAATAAGTATATATAAGTCTCTCCACAGGGTAAAACCTCCCTGTGGATAATATCAAACTGTTTTACATAATCTGGGAGATATCCCAAAATCAACTAAACTAGGAAACTAAAATGCAAGTGAAATATTTGAAATATCTCCTAACTGCTCATCATATTCACTGCAATTTCAAATTCATCTGCAATAGACCAAAAATATCAAGTTAGAAAGATATTTCATTAACAAAACAATAAAAATTTGATTCTACAGGCTTAGCTACAGAATCATCTGATTCTGTAGCTAGTCTAAAATAACATACATGATCAGATAGAAATCAAATCAAATCTTTTAAAATAATCAAATCCAATTTTCTTTTTAATAATCATTCAAAACAAATCACTAATGCTTCCAATGATTTTATCATTCAATATAAAACATAATAAAAAATTATTTAATGGATACAGGGGTGAGAATACTCTGTTTTATTTTGCCATAAAATCAGGTCAAAATAGTAACAAGACTATCCCATATCCAATTAAAATCGACAGCAGATCATATCATAGGTGATACAGTTTAATCCAACACAACCATAATTGACTTGTTATAGCCATAACAACAGATTCATATCATTCAATCAAATGTAAAGATAGGTAGACTGTTTCGATTGTGTTCAAATGAAATCATACTCAACAGCATCGACCCAACGAATTCCTTGCACAATCAACAGACAAGAGCATGATAGGATCAACAAAATTCATAATATAAAATGGGTAAATAATCAAAACAAATCATGACTGAGTCTAATATAGAAACAAATCGTGAGACTGAATATAGTCACTTTCGTTCCTTGAATCGAATTTAAACATGATATTCATTGCAATATGAATCGAACTGATAACATGGTGGCGTAAACCAACGCGAGTCAACCGACTGGGTATAACTGTTATGATTCGTATCTACTCACGATTTGGGTGTATATAAAACAGAATCACATTAAACATAATCCAAACTGTATTCAAGCTTGGTCGAAAGTCACCATAACAGTTAATCATATCACAATTGTTGCCAAACATAGCATATGCATTATAATGAAATCCAAACGAAACATGATTGTGTCCAGAATCAAATATGAGAAACAACTTGTGTTTATGACAACATAGCATCCAATTTAAGCCAAATCAAACCAATCCAATCCATACCACGATCAATCAAATCGAAGGAAATCCAATCAAGGCTAAACTTGGAAAACGAAATTCGATTTATCAAAACAAAACTATGTACATAATGCATATAATGTGACAAAGCAAATCCACGCTGTAGACAGAGATATTCACAGAATTTGAATTCGTTATATAAACAAATGATAGAACATACCAGTGAGGCTGCTATCATGCCAACTTTGAATTCACGACTGTTGTAGCTGATTCAACATTTTTAAACAAAATAGAGCTTGTCGTCCTCTGTTTTTTATCAGTGGCTTATAACTCAGCCTTTTGACTGGTAAGCCGTGCAACCTGGTCCTCCAAAGAGTGAATTCTTGACTGAAGCATCGACACATCAAGATAATATCTTTCCAACCATGAGCCACATTGATCACAGGGTGGCATTGCAAGTTCAGGAGAGGGTTTGGATGAATGACCAGGGGCTTCACATGGCAGCTTAATTCTAGGGTAATTAGGGTCGTTTTGCAAGCAAGGTGGTAGGTTCGACACGAAGTCATATGAGGGTTTGGCACACAGACCTTCCAAATAGGGATATTCACTTGCCAAAAAACGTTCAACCTCCGAATCAGATTCCTCTCTCAACACGATAGGGTCAGGATTGACAGGGGTTTTCGGCTTATTCCTCACCATTCGAGAGATTAAACAGGCATTATTTTTTCCTGTGGCGTTTGTAGTAGGTTTGGATTTAGGTTTCTTTCCCACAGGTTTAACATTCTCAGCATCCTTAGTCACAGAGTGGAGTAGGTCGATAGGAGAGTCGGATAGGGGTTTATGTAACAGAATGTTGTAGGGTACCGGGGGTACAGTCTTACCCTCGCTCACCACAGGTTTGTTAACCTGTGGTGGGTTGGAATCTTCAAAATTATTTTGAGAAAGAAAATCGGTCCAACAATCTCCACGTAACCCCAAATGATAAACAACAATCATTTTAACCAGCCCATAGTGAAAAAGGCTGTTGTCAGTCTGGTTCCTTTTATATTTCTTAGACATTTTAAATAGGCTTCTATGTAGATAATAAGGCATATTAAGCTCATAACCCATGCAAACCATAAGCAAACGAAGGTGGTGTAAGAAAACAAACCCGTACCGACCTTCGCAAGTGATGAACTGTTTGATAATCATCAACAATTGATGCCAACGCTGTTTCAGCATGGTCACAGGCAAACCCTTATCACAGGAGCTAACCTTACGCGACTGGAAGAGCAGAGTCCAAGGGACCTCTTCCACCTTGCAATTCTTGGACCATCATTGTCCAGTGGCAGGCAAACCCGTAGCTAAACTGAGAAATTGCTCATCAATTTGCAATTGAACATCCCCGACCTTGGCCCGATAGCCATCAAAGGTTAAAGCAAATTGCTGAGCAATGCAGAGGTTAAAACCATCAAATTTTTGTATGAACGGGAGCCATCCAACTTCCTCAAGGTCACTGTGGGCACTATCGAACATCAACAGAGCTTGGCTGCCATTCAGTTTAGCCCTCACGACTGGAGCCATGGTGCGAGCGCATGGTAAGGGTTTGGGTCGAAAACACCAGCACAGAGGAGGAGAGTCATTTGGTCTAACCACTATGAACGATCAAAGGGGAAGCATTAATGTACGCATGCGATGGTGGTGGGATTATTCACTGCCATGCATAATAGTAATGGCAATAGTACAACCGCCAATTAATTCTCTGTTCAATCAATCATAACACAAAACCATATCATTCGTATAACCAAAGAATTAAACGATGAGTAATATGCCAACGCGCCATCAACCATAGATTTTCAAACCATAGTCATTCAACGTAGAATCAAACCCAAATGTTAAATATGCACCATCGTATAAGTGTGTAATCAAAGTTTTTAAAACATGGTGACAATCGATTTCATAAAATTGACAAGCCAAGAGATGTATAAATTTTAACATAAGGATCACATTATTTATATAAAAACAAAAATAAACCATGACCCCTATGTAATTCAATGACTAGGGAAGTTTCAAAAACATAAATTTTCATGCTCAATGCCTTACCAATTAAATAAAAATCAAGTTATGCAACCAATAAAAATGTCCAAATATGCATAGTTCGAAAATCCTTTCAGCCACATAATGATAAGTGCCATTCAGAATATCAATAAAAAATCATGATAGTTCAAATAATGATAGAGGAGTTTTCACGCTTACAGTCGTGAAAACCAAATGGAGACAAATTTGCAAATGTCGCAAGGAATGAAAATATCATCTATTTGAAAAATGCGATGACAATTTGAATTTCAGAAGACATAGGTGTAGGCATCTTATAGGGCAATAGAAAAAATTGAATTGGCTGCCAACACGTGATTAAAAGTACTTTACAAAACGTGTGTCGAGACTTTAAAAATGCTTGAGCTTTCTGCCTTTTATTGTTATTTTTTTTTTTTTTAAATAAATCCATTTCGGGATTTCGATACCGGGCTTTTGGGACTGATAGCGAGGATTATACCTTATGAAAAGTCGAATCCCGAAAAAGAACAATTTTAGTTTTAGAGATAAAAGCTTTAAGACCTGGTTTCAACATAGGCTCCAAATGGGGACCTCGTCTCCTTGTGGGATGAGGAGAATGGGCAGACTTAATGCCTTTTATTGGGTAAATGGGGTCATTTATTCCAATCTGTGAGACATAGCTGTGAAAAACCCTACCAGGAGGATAAAGATCTCAAACTTAGCTTCGGAAAAATTTCAAGATTAAAACATTCGGCAATCTCGAGATAGGCTTACATATATTTCCCTTTCTAAAACCGACCTTAGATTTGTGCAAGAAAATTGAAACAAGATTATTCGTTCCACCAATTTTTATTTGATCGTATTCGCATCAAGAGATTCTTAGAGTGTAATCTGGAATCCCATAATCTTAGAGTGTAATCTGGCTGAAAGAAGAAAATTACCAGAGCATCTTGCAATTCGTGTATAACATCCTTGTCTGGTATGGAGACATTGCTTCACTTCCAGTGGGCCTGTTCAGTATCCTAGTGAAGTTATCGGATTTTCCACATTGAATTTCCTTTCAACACTTCATTATTTTTTGCATTTAAATGATGAGATGAGGGAAATCATATAATGAATTTCCTTTCATCATCTCTTTATATTAGATGGGGGAAATCGATAATGAATTTCCTTTCACCATATCTTTATATACATTTTGTTATGAAGTGGGGGAAATCAGTAAGTATGTAACATACTCAAGGAAAATATATTGCTAAAAAAAAAACATTTTTTTTTTTTTTTTTTTT
>CBVK0100184231.1:0-20695 GCA_900067695.1 Picea abies
TCTTCCGATCTCACTTAATTAAGAGTCATAGCACACGTTATTGTAGTAATAAATGAATACATGTAATTAACTCCATAACTTGTACCTTATGGAAGCTTAGAACACCTAATATGATAACATGGGTTTCAAATTCCATTACTCGTACTTGTTATACTATGAGCTTTCAGATAGCTCCATAACTATGTCCTTACTACTATGATATCAGTATTAACCTAAGTAATCAATGTAGAATGAGCTTGAATGTTACTCTTATCAGTATTAACACCATTTCTTTAACTCTTACTATCATACAAGAGCTATGATTAATGAGCACACTATCTCTAAGAAGTAAAGAGAAAACACACTTACTGTATAGATACAACATAGAACACTAGTAACAATGAGCTTACACATAATAGAGATCCATGTAATTTACATAATAAGTGGAATCATTACATTAATTACAGTTAGTTATGAAGTTGTAATCAATACCATTAGTTACAGTGTTTACGTAATAAAGCATGCTAGGATTCATCATCAATACTTACACTACTTACTCAATGTAATCTATGTTTCCTATTGAATATGTAGTTACTTATGATCCACTATTACAAGACTAGCTTATACATGGTGTTCAAGGCTGCATAGATAGTGATATACCTTTTTTTCAATAGCTTGCATCATATTACTACGAGTAACCCATTACAGACATCAACTATCTTATATGGTTTACTACTAGTTATGAAATAGCTTGATTAACCTCTATACATTAGCTATGGTGATCTATTACCCTTTGTATTTACACTAATATGGCATTGATACTAGTTACAAATTGCATGGTATTATCTCTTCCTTATTTGCTCCATACTGTGCAAAGCTTTAAACTGTATGAGCATATCATAGATATGGGAATATAAGGAAATGAACAATGCAAATATGAGGAAAATCAAAGAGATCAACAATGATAAGAGATATGAGCTATGTTGTGACAAGGGTGAATCTTATTTCCATAACTATTACCATTGAATAGTATTAAATATGCATAATACTAGTATTCCTTAAAGGGTCACTATGTTAACTCTAAACATACATCAATACTAGTCACATTAACCATACAAAAAGGTTGTATATCCTTAGCATGTTGAGTCATAAGGGTCTGTAATATTGATCTCTTCTTTATTAGGGATAGTTATAACTAAGAAGAATGTGAATCCTTATATGATATCCATGGAGTTATAAGCCTAAATATGTGTAATGGTGAGAACATAGCATATCAATATGATTTTAGTATTGAACCAAGATTTACACTAAGCTTAAGCTCCTATATTAGTGTAATCAAATCATTAGACCAATAGAGCATAGAGATACAACAAATGTAATCGGTGTTACTTATTAGGTAAATAGTGATGATCCAAAAATAGATGTGATAGACCAATATCACTCTGCATGATACTTGAATATGGCTCTTTCTTACCTTTAATCATAACAAAGGTGATAGTTAGCTTATCATTCTAAATACCATTACTCTTTCATGTTATCCTATTAGCTTGTAAACAATTACATTTCAACCATAATCAAGATATTCACAATAGAGTGGTTATGATATACTAGTTAGTATGTTGTTTGATTCTATCCTTAGTAATGATTGGTACGAGCTTGCTTTCCCATTGTTTGATGTGTAATAAGGGTATAACTATATCTATAAAATAGGAAAACATTATTGGGATTACATTATAGTTACATACGTATTACTTCTATATTAGTGTCGTTCAACTTTGACTGGAATCATAGTATTGAAAGTGAACACATGTGATGTATGGGAATAGCTTAGATATAGCCTCTATTTTTGAGATAACACATTTAACTGTATTGATACAGCTAAGTAATATGCATAATATATGGATCTGTATTGATTATACCCATAGAGCTAGTATCATAGGTTTGAGCTTGAACTTACATATAAACCATATATAACACTAATTAACGCTTACTATATATGATAAACAATTTGATATTGAAGTAATACCTAAGTTGTTTGTAATGAACACTTACTACTTATCATTATTCCACAGTGTTGATTAGGGAAAGAAGGGGAATATACACACTAATCGATAATGGTGATAGAAGTGCAATGAGTATAGTGAAAATAATGGTAATAGCTTATGACACAAGCATTGGAATAACATACAAGTGTAATACAGGAGTTGATACTTAATGCCATTGCTTTCTAGTAATACTCTGTTTCATGATAACATGTATATGATTATGGTAATTATGTTTATTGCTAATCAATGTACCTATGATATCCCATGTAGTTAATACAAGATAAGATTAATATCACAACACATATTGATTATGATAAATAGGTAACATGATATCACCTAGTTGAACCTTAAGCTAAGTCGTTCCTGTATTACTGATATCATAGTAATGGAATGGCTCTATTCCCCTTGTATTACAGGTTAAGCTATTGCCTTTAGCTCTTATTATATGTTGCCCTTTGTATTTAGTAGTCATGTCGTTTGATTTTATTCCCTAGGTTATAGCTCATATCGAGTTTAAAGTAGAGCTTTCTTCATAGTTACCCATCATGTAATGGTTCCAACAGTTGTAAGTAAGCATATGGTGTTAGTTATGTGATTACCTTTATCTAAAGAAGAATGTGATGCTATTGTGTCAATACTAGCTATAACTAATAGTACTCATCATGTTCACAGTGGATCTTAAGCAATGATTAATATAAGGATCTTACTTTATTTACAAACAAAAAAAAAGGTTAATTTATGTTTTATGATACTATGCTGAAATTAAAAATGTTTTATTTCATTTTATTTATAGACATCATTGTATAAACATCATTCTACTATGTGAAGTAGAGTTGATTCTTTATACAGTGGAGCTGATCATGTAGTGATGGGAGATTTAGGTAGTTATCAAATTATAGTTTCTAACTTATAATTTAAATTTTGTTTGATGTGGAAATATGGTTGAAAATAGTCAAACAAGTCATCAAAGTTTATAGTTTCCCACTTTGGATCCCCTTACCCCAAATGACATTCAGATATGAGGGTTGAGGACTAGAGGGTTGCTCATGTTAGGTTTCAGACTTCTCAATTGCCTTCTATTAATAATATTAGAATGGAAAAAACAACAAGCAATATTGTATATTAAAAATGTATGTGAGTTTCTTATGAGAGAGTGAAAACATAAAAGAAAGTATGAGTCCATGGTGATGAAAAATTAGTATTAGACTATCAAAGTAAAAGCATTGGGTGATATGGGTTTTATTCCATTCCATTTAAGTGAGAATCAATTGATTTTAACAATTTGCAAATTGTAAATTTAAGCATATTGATCATTGCATCAATCTAGGCCCTTCCTTTATTTTGATAGGGCGTAAACTCCTATCAATCCAAAATTTAGTAAAAACTATGAACTCAAAATTGAAAATTCACAATGAAATGACAGTCCAACACTAAACTAGTTATGTTAGTCTTTGGTTTCTTTTCGAGCTTTAAATATATTTATTCAAGAAAAAGTGAAATAAAAATATGTGTACTTTGAAATAAAAATTGAAATAAAAACATGATTTAGAACCTGTTTTAATATGTAAAATTAAAATATACTTTAATATAAGTAAGCAATTTTCATTAAATTTTATATTGATATAAATTGTTTGTGTATCGAAAATGGTAGAAAATGGTTGATCTGGAAATTATCAATCCTCTATGCATTGGAAGTATTCACTAATGCTATTAATATGACACCTACCATTAATGGAAGTATTCACTATATCATTAATGGAAGTATTCACTATATGACATTCCAACACTAGACTGGTTAAATGTTAGTCTTTGTTTTCTTTTCGAGCTTTCAATATATTTATTCAAGAAAATGTGAAATAAAAATATGTACTTTGAAATAAAAATTGAAAGAAAAACATGATTTAGAACCTATTTTAATATGTAAAATTAAAATATACTTTAATATAAGCGATTTTCATTAAAATTTATATTGATATAAATTGTTTATGTATCAAAAATGGTAGAAAATGGTTGATGGAAATTATCAATCCTCTGCACATTGGAAGTATTCACTAATGCCATTAATATGACACCTAGGTCACTAATGGAAGTATTCACTAGTGCTAGATTAATTTTTAATTAGGATGTTAATCATACACTACCTTGAATTTTGAATATACTCCAAATTCAATTAAAAAAATGAAAATCTAAATGCAGCAAACCAAGCCTTAGTAGATGATCTGTTATTTTTTATTTTTTGTTATCAGGTCACAAAATCAAAAAAAAAAAATCAACTTAAGTTTTTTTCAATCAAACAAGTAATGAAAACTATGTTTAATGTGTAGAAAATAATTAGTGTTAGGTTCATCATACACATTTTTCAAGTAGTTCATAATTTCAATTTTATTTTCAATTTGCTTTAAGGTATTGAAATCCAAATGCACAAATTTAACAATTTAATATAATATAAACACTATTGGAATCAAAATTCACAATTTCATAATTAAAATTGATACTTTTTAAGATGTCTTTAAATTTTTTAATTAGGATGTGTTGAGGGAAAAATATGTAATTATCTTACTCAAGCATTTTTCGGATCTTGCTTGGCTAATGAAATATAGTTGAGAATGTTACCCTATATTTATAGCCTCAAAAAGTGTTTCCCAATCCACAAGTATTAATTACAAGGGTTTAGGTTGATTTTTAATAAAAGATTGTTACAAAAAAGTGTTGGAATATTGTTTGTTGTCATTGATGTCAACCCTAGTCATTGGTTTTGAATTGCAAGATTGATGAAGGTATTTGGACATGAAGGACAGTGCATATGCAGACACAACACCCATGGATGGATAGTATACATCATGTTGTTTCCAGTGGTAGGTGGCACGTCACGTGGATCCTCATGGTTGAGGAGAAATGAATTTTTGAAGATGANNNAGGAGAAATGAATTTTTGAAGATGACAAAGTGAATTGAAGAAGGAAGTACAGGTCGGCCCTGGAGATAATTAAAGAAAATAATTACAAAATGAGAAAGTGTCAGGTCAGCCCTAATGTTAAAAGGAAGTGACATAAAGGGTATAAATACATATCATTATACATTCATTTTACAAACACAAGTCAAATTTCAGAGGAAATTTGAAGTAAAGAAGGTTGGATTTCAAGGGAGGATGAAGTATTTTGGTGATGTGTTCTAAGGTATGTTATTTACAGGTCATCTTACCATTTTCGCTATAACTTGTTTTCTAGAATTATTCATATGGTGAAATTTATATGGTATTGATAAGACATATCTATGTACCTGTGGTAAAAATTTCATCACTTTATTCGCTATAAGTTTGGAGATACACTCCGTGGAAGATAAGGTTTTTGAGTAGTCCTGAAGCTAGTCATAAAGAGGTGTTCCGGGTAAAACAATCATAACTTCTTCATAGAGAATCCAAATGAAGTGAGACCAATTTCATTGGAAAGAGTATGGGTTGTAGTTTCTTTTTGTGAGTTTCAGAATCTGACGTTAAATATTGAGCGTGGGGCATTCTGTACAAGTTCACAAACCTAAATAAACCAAAATTGAATAAGGTCTATCATTCTCCCTATAACTTATTTTTGGGGAGGATTCAAGGAGTGAAACATGGAGGAGTTTCATAGAATACATTGAATAATATTATCTATAGGATCATAGTATTCCAAGAATTGAAGAATTGCAAAAGTTGAAGAAGTCTTAGGAAGCATTATCAGGTTCTATGTGATGGTTGGTTGATGGTGATGATTTAATGTAAAGTTTTATTATCTCTCATATATTCTTCATATATTCTTGGGTGGAAGGAAGGGGCAAGGATGGAGAGGTCAACTGTCTCTTGATATTGGAGGATTGTATCTTCCTATTGGAGGTTTATCCCTCCCTTTATATTTGAAAGCTGTAGCTACCTTTGGAAGTCATTACTTCCCTTGAAAAATAACAATTGATTATTTCTCATATATTGTGCATGGTGTATTGTGGTGTATTGGTGTAACGCTTATACTATTGTTCATTTATAATTGGATATAATTGAATGGTTTGAGTATACTTTGATTTTTTTTTAAATTGTACTTGATATTGATTCACCCCCCTTTCAGTATCAACAATTGGTATCAGAGCAGGTTGCCTTCAGAACAATTTAACCACTGAAAGGGAAATCTTGAGCAGAGATGGATGACCATGAGCACATTTCAAATGGGATTCAAAGATTTGATGGAATAAATGATGCATATTGGAGTGATAGACTGAAAAAGTACCTAACATCTTTGAGAGTAGACATTTGGTACTCAGTTGTAAATGGCTATATAATCCCAAATAATTCTCCAACCGATCTAAATGAGAAGAAGCTTATGAGTTGTAATTCAAAAGACAGACATGTTATTCTAGGAGCATTGGAACCAACCATTGCTAGCAAAGAGATGGGATGCAACACTGCTAAAGAGGTATGGGAAAAACTCAAGAGTATCTATGAAGGTGATCCAAAAGTTAAGCATATCAAGCTTCAACGACATAGAGAAAAATTTGAAAATTTGAATATGAATGAAAAGGAATATATTGCAACCTATTTTCTTAGAGTTGATGAAGTTGTTAATGCTATCAAAGGATTGGGTGAAGAGCTCGATGAATCCTTGGTTGTACAAAAATTGTTGAGATCACTTCTCTTGAAGTATGATTCTAAGGTCTCCTCCATTGAAGAAACTAGGGACTTGACCAAAATGACAATGGATGAATTACATGGGTCTCTTATAGCATATGAAATGAGAATAGGTACAGAAAGTGACCAACCAAAAAATGAAGCAGCCTTTAAAGTCATAAAGAAGACAAAATACAAGGATAACGACCTTGATGAAGAAATAGAAAATTTTGTAAGAAGGTTCCAGAAGGGAAGTGGAAGATACAAAGGTAAGTCTCCTCTCAAATGCTTTAACTGTGGTAGAATAGGACATATTGTTGAAAATTGCTACTATAAAAAGAGAAGTCTCAACAATAAAAATAGATTCTACTCCAAGGATGATGACATATCTTAAGATGAGAGTGATGAAGAAGATAATGATGAAGGAGAAGTCCTCTTCATAACCCAAGAAACCCGGGATGATGATCACAAGAATTCTAAAGAAGAAGAAATCATTTCTGAAGAAGATTAAGATGAAGAAACCAACCTTGATTCCTTTTGGGGATACAAAGACAATGCATAGAGTGAACAAGAACATGAGAATCTTGAAAATTTGAAGCATGTTGAAACTAAAAATAGCAAGCTTAGACAAAAACATAATACTAAAAGGTGAATTGAGTAGTTGTGAAGAAGAGAATAATTGAGTAGTTGTGAAGAAGAGAATTACAAGCTTGAAAAGGCCATTGATAGCTTGAAGGAGCAATTAGAAGATTATGAGAAATTGAAAGAAGAATTGGATTACACAAAATGGGAGCTATTATTGACAATAGAAAAGTTGAAGAAGTTTGAAAAAAAGAAATGAAAAATTAGATGAGATCCTTAGCAGTCAAAGATCTCCAAGCGACAAGACAAGACTAGGATACAATGACAGTTTGAAGACAACAAAGCAAGAGAAGGAAGATGAAAATGATGAAACCAACACTCTAGAACTCCAGAACAAGTTGAACAACAAGATAGAATACATGAAGAAGATAGAGAATATAGAAGCCACACAAAAGGATTCCAAGGAAGAAAAAGTACGAAAGACCAAAAATAAGGATGAAGTATTATGGAGTGCCACATGTTCAGGGGGAGCAACCCCAAAGAAGAGAGTTACATTTTGTCATTAAACTTAGGGGGAGAATCCCTACCCTTTTCCATTGATGTCAAAGGGGGAGACAAATTGGGATCATGATGATAGGGGGAGAATGAGTGTTTCCATCAATGAAAAAGGGGGAGAATGTTGGAAGATTGTTTGTTGTCATTGATGTCAACCCTGGCCATTGGTTTTGGACCGCAAGATTGATGAAGGTATTTGGAAATGAAGAACAATGCACATGCAGACAAGATACCCATGGATGTATAGTATACAGTATGTTGTTTCTGGTGGTAGGTGGCACGTCATGTGGATCCTCATGGTTGAGGAGAAATGAATTTTTGAAGATGACAAAGTGAATTGAAGAATGAAGTACACGACGACCCTAAATATAATTAAAGAAAAGAATTAAAAAATGAGAAAGTGTCAGGTTGGCCCTAATGTTAAAAGGAAGTGACATAAAGGGTATAAATGCATATCATTATACATTAATTTTACAAACACAAGTCGAATTTCAGAGGAAATTTGAAGTAAAGAAGGCCGGAATTCAAGGGAGGATGAAGTCTTTTGGTGATGTGTTCTAAGGTATGATATTTACAGGTCATCTTACCATTTTCGCTATAAATTTTTTTATAGAATGATTCTGATGGTGAAATTGATATGGTATTGAGAATTCATATCTAGTTACCTTTGGGAAAAATTTCATCTCTTTATTCGCTATAATTTTGGAGATATACTCTGTGGAAGATAGGGTTTTTGACTAGTCCTGAAACTAGTCATAAACAGGTGTTCCAGGTAAAATAGTCATAACTTCGTCATATAGAATCCAAATTAAGTCAGACCAATTTCATTGGAAATATTATAGGTTGTAGTTTCTTGTGTGAGAGTTTCATAATCTGATGTTAAATATTGAGCGCAGGGCATTCTGTACAAGTTTGCTCTCCTGAATAAACCAGAATTGAATAAGGTCTACCATTCTCCCTATAACTTATTTTTGGGGAGGATTCAAGGAGTGAAACATGGAGGAGTTTCAGAGAATACATGGAGTAATATTATCTACAAGATCATAGTATTCCAAGAATTTAAGAATTTTACAAGTTGAAGAAGTCTCAGGAAGCATTATCAGGTTATATGTGATGGTTGGTTGATGGTGATGATTTAATGTAAATTTTTATTATCTCTCATATATTCTTGGGTGGAAGGAAGGGGCAAGGATGGAGAGGTAAACCCTCTCTTGATATTGGAGGATTGTATATTCCTATTGGAGGTCTATCCCTCCCTTTATATTTGGAAGTTGTAGCTACCCTTGGAAGTCATTACTTCCCTTGAACAATAACTATTGATTATTTCTCATTTATTGTGCATGGTGTATTGTGGTGTATTGGTGTAAATCTTATACTATTGTTCATAGATCATTGGATATAATTGAATGGTTTAAGTTTAAGTTGAAAAAAAATAAAAATTGTACTTGATATTAATTCACCCCCCTCTCAGTATCAACAAAAAGTATAACACTTTTATACCATTTTCTGAATAAGACAGATGCAAAAAGTAAATGTGGAGACAAAATAAAAAATATCAAGTCACATATCAACACATATGAGACAGAAAAGAGATCGCTTATTTCATTCCAAGAAATCAAAAGAGTCATTCTCTATACAAAAATCCCCGAGGGAGTTTGGACCAAAGTCAAACTTAGATATCCTCGATGAAAACCATACAAAAAGACTCTGACGGGAAGTAAAAACTGAAATTTAAAATCTGGATCAGTTTGCCACAGATTGTTTCCCACTCGACTCTACACAATATCCTTTATCAATCATGAAATTTAATTCATAAACATACAAGTCTACACAGACTATCAAAGATATATCAACACCTCTGAAAACAAGTGTCTTAATGATGTAATTCAACTTTGAATATTGTTGTCTACAATAGGACCCTACTGTCATAAAAGAGAATTAGGCTTTTAATGAATTGAAGACTGAATGAAAATTGAGTTATCTTAATAAAACTCAAGAGAAAACCTTAGTATGCTTTCTCCTTCTATTATCCCCTTGTTCTTCCTTCTCATTTTTCTTTTATGTATCCCAAATTAGTTGAAGTAGTTCAACTACTTCTTTTAGTTAAGTTAGTTAAAACTCAACTAACTTCTAGTTAGGGGAAGAATTAATATAATAATAATAATAAAGGTCTTTTAATAAATAATAACTAGTAGGTAGGACCCCTTGTGAATCCCTTTAGTTTCTTAACCAAATAAACATAACTAGTCAATAAATCAAACACATCCCTCCTTGTGGCTCCCATAATCATTCTCATAATTTGAAAATTAAATATCAATGATATTTTAAATCATATCCAAACATATAATATCCAACATATCCAAAAAAAATATGTTGTCCAAAAACTTCAGTAGTCAACTGTTCTCAACAAATCAATAATAAAATATACTCAAAAACCATATTTTCCACTTTGCAGGGAGGCAATTTTCCCTTTGTTATTGTTGTCTCCCTTTGGCTTTCTTGAATTAGCCTTAGGCTATGTGCAGCCTTGAGGCTTGATCTCACTGATGACATGAGAACAATCACATCTCAAGTGCATGCGGGATGAAACAAATTTGGTTGAATCACTTAAGGGAGAGGAGGGGGAAGCTACAACTTTTCCTTTGGCATGCATGTGGTGGGATTCGGTTTTGAGTCTCTTGCTTGCGTAGGAGGACTCTACAGGTGAGTGTGCAGGGGAAATTTGGACATTTGGGTTAACAGGTGGAGGAGGAGCATGTAGAGACAAATTGGGCCAGCCATGATGTTGGGAGACTGTTGGGTGAACAATCTCCTGCCATCCGTCATTATCAGGAACTTCAAGTTGCAATGAAACAAGAGGGGGGACATGGATACCAAGGACATTTTGGGGTTGGAAGGGAGGCCTTTCTGGCCTAGGTTGGACTACCCCTTTTCCAATCCAATTGAAAAATCCAATGAAGAGTTGGTTTAACTGTTGTGGATCAACATCAAAATGTATCAAGAATCTTGGCCTTCTAGGCCCTCTGTTCCAATTCCCTTCTTCCCCTATTATTTCGACCATGGCTTCCTCTGCTGAAAAAGCTCATCCTGTATGCAGCGTTTATTAGCAACTAGCTTCTTAAACAAACCATACATGATATCTCTTAATATGAAACAAAGTTTGGATCAACAATCACATCATACCCATGCAATCCAATCCATAAAATTCATTTAATAATTGTCAATGACAAGGGGATGAATAAGGGTTCTGGGATATCTGAGGGGGTTGTATTGAGAGAAAAAGTGATAAAATGAAAGGGAGTAAGGACATGATTACTTCTCAACAAGTCATTAAACAATCGACTGTGCAACAACAAAAAAATCATATCATTTGTGATCCATCTCTGTGTTATTTCTTAATCATTGTAATACATAGTTTTTTAATTCAATTTTAAGAACAAGGTGTGCAAAATTAATATGGGATTGTGAGGGGATTTGTATTGAGCGAAAAAAGTGATAAAATGACAGGGAATTTGATGGATATTGTTCATAAAATAAATCAACAATCATAACTCTGTATTAAAATCAATCCAAAAAGCACCAACATTTTTTGTTCCTCAATTGTATACAAAACTGTTTGTTGTTTCAATAACTAAATTTCCCAGAATTTATTAATTGATTACAGTCTGTGCAATTATAACTTATAAAAAACTTTTTCCATTCAACAGTATTGTTTGACAAAACTCTGATCCCTTCTTCCTTTAAAAAAAAAATTAATTAAAACATGCACAACAATATTCTCAACATCTATCCCTGATAATCCATAATGCACCACGATAACAATCAACATCCACCATTTACCAATCAACAATCGGGCCCAATTAAAATTTACACATGTCTATTTTCAAAATGTGAACAAAGTTCAAAGCATGCCTGATTATACACAAGTCTTCATCATATCAATTGACAAAATCTTGTAATGAAACAACAGTCAACCAAAACATAAACCTCAATCCTTATCTTTGTGGGTATAACTTCCTTTAAAATAATTGGTAGTATGCGTGATGTTCCAATATAACCAATCATTTATGAGCGAACATAAGTCGATTGACACATAGACATCGTTTTAAACTTGTCAGGATCTTGATCAGGATTAGAAAAATTCATACATAGGTGTCTTCATATGCAATCAAGACCACGCTGGATAAAACACAGTGAGTGAAACCATAACAAATAGGAGGACAGTCCTCGATTATATGCAACTGCCCATTTCATTCTTATTCAAACAATTTTATCATACAAGGATGAGACAGAGACTCGATGAGAGAGAATGTGTTTTAAAAAATACTCCATAACTAGTTCACTGATACCCAATACTTGACAACCCTAGGAAGTGCTCGGGGAGAGAAAAGATAGTTAGAGTCCAAATCAGGATTTATCAAAATCAAATGTAGGGAGGCAACAATATCCCGTTCACCTTTTAAACAAAAACATAGAGAGATGATGATCTTATGAGACTTATATCAACCACAGGTAAAAATATATTCCGAAGAAAACACAACAGTGAGCCATACATTATTTACTTATCAGTCCAAGTCTCAGCAACAAAACAATATTTAACACCCGAGGAAAGGAAATATAGTAAGAGTAAAACAACCCAGTGCACACAATGCATTTAACAATTGCAGAGAAGAGGCTAGGGTTAACTTAACAGAGGTGGGTGTTTAAACACAACGAGATAATGCATTTTTCCAATCACTCGGGAGATTAATAACTTTTGACATCAACAACAGTGAAGACACACATATCCCTTTTACAGAATGCCAAGATACAATTGTATCATCCAAAACCCACACAGGCCTGTGTTAATATTTGGGTGACCAAGAAAGACTAGATAGTTGGGATGCTTCTAGTGAAAAGACAGTAAGAGCGGCCATCAACCACCACTCGGGGTTTGGAGAAACGAACACAATGACTGTTGGCAATTTCTCTGCGACTGGGTGAGGGTTACCACAAAAAATAAGAGGAAACGAGTTAATTGATAGTGATACACAGAACGAAAATCCTCAATCATCAACCCAGATCCATATCATTCCATTGTTACTATTATTCCACAAAGACTCATTATAAAATCCATATTGATCAAGAAACCACCCACGCGCAACTTAATAATACCCATTTCTCTCATTATAATTTCCAACAGTTTACAGTCATCACAGAGAGCCATAACACACATCTACACATAGTCAAAAATCTCAAGAATACACAAAATCCAAGCATCATTGAACCATCATTTGGTTCATAGAAAAGAGAATACATCATGGATGGAGCGAAAAGAATCATACCTATGGGAAAAATGATTAAACGGCGAGTTGGTCAAGCCTTCCCTCTTCCAAGACCCTGAAAATGTAGAGCTTCACAACCAACACAAGAAAATTGCAACAATGGAGCAATGCTAGGGTGATGGGAGATAGGGAACGTATGGAGTGATGTGCATTAAATGCACGTTGCTTCCATCACCTTTCCCCATTCAATTTGAAGTACGAGACAACCCAATAAGAGTTTCATTCACCAATAATCAAGCCATATAACCAATGCATATTCAATTCCAAACCATTGTGAGATCCAAGACAATATCCATTGCATAGTGCACCCCCCCAATATAGTTTACACATTAACCCTTTTCATAACTCCATGCCATAATCATATTAACAATGCTATATGTGCCTCCATTCAAATTGAATGAAATTCTCATAGTCCATTAACCAAACAAATAGCATAATAGTTAGGACTAACACTAGCATCCTTTAACTTTTCATTCGAAACTTGCATGTAATCCCTTTACATATTCCTTTCCTTTTTCCATACTTTAGAACCTTTTCATAGTTTTTCTTTGTTTTGACCATGCTACCATTAAATTATCTCTTACATATATGTGGCTAAGTAATTAACATAAGAATTAGTAACAAGTTATAACATAACAGTTGTAACAACATCATCCTAATACCCATAGAACCTATTCAATGTCGCAAGTGATTACCAAAAGTGTTCCACAATAATGCATTATCCAGTCATTATCATGCCAATATGAAATTAAGAATGCGTCATAAAAAATGTAGGACTTGTTATCCCCAATTTCTAGGGATAACTAGGAGATCATGTCTCGAGGCCCACAGGTCCTGGACATGGAGTACCGAGAGTAGGATTGACCTGAGCATGGCCCTGTAGGGCCCATCCTTCTTTTCTCCGCCGGATTTGTATTGTCAGCAGCAGCAGCATCCATCACCATCAGTTCGGACTTGCATCAGAGAAGACTCTTTCTCCATGAGGTAATTGGTCCAGGTATCATGGTATGTGTCATGTTTGATCATTATAACTTTCTTATATATGCATCAGGTTCCTTACATTTCTGAAAACTGCTTGGATTTTACACTAACCCACTTGACCATTGTTGGGGGGATTAATGGGGTGCCCACCATTGTTGGGGGGATTAATGGGGTGCCCTAGCAAGCTGGTATCCATGGGTTTTGGTTAGCCACCAAGGGAGATTTGAAGAGCCATCGTTTGTTCCTGCCATACAATCATTTTACATCTTATCTCCTATACATCCATCCCATTCCCCTAGTCTAGGCATTAGGATGACCTATTTGAGGGGTTACACTTTGTCCTGTGGGAAGAAGGGGCTAAAGACCCAGGGGGTAAAAGAAATTGGTAAAAGATAAAATCCATAGAAAATAAAACCTAGAGATGCTTCGCCTAGGGATCCCTGAGAAGGAAATAAAAGGCCTCTCGATAAGAAACAAAAGGGACCCAAAGAAAAATAATAAAACAGGATCTAACCAAGAGGATGGGAGGTCTCATCATGAGATGACCCATTATGTTCATAGGTATCTAGCGGTATAACATTGCCATTATCTGGTTACCACGCCAGGGAAATGACCTTTGGTTGCATGGCCAAGGGAAAGGGGGTCTCATCACGAGCCAGCCTTATCATTTCTATGAAAATACTAGTGGTTAACACTGTCAGCTTTGGTCACCATGCCAAGGTAGTGTCCTCTGGTCAGAACTTGAAGTAAAAAAGAAAGAAAAGGTAATAAATAAGGAAAGAATAAAGGAAATAAGGGTCTTGGAAAAAACTGCATCAATGACAGGTACAACTCGCCTCCTACAAAGGCACCCATGGACAATACCTTCCCCTGGTCTTCACTATGACTGGAAATCCTTAAACCATATCATTTCATGTTACATGGCTTGAATAATCTTCTTTGGAAACTCTCTTCTTCTTGTGGATGCTGGTCCAACAGGGCACTTTGTCTTTTCTTCAGCTTTGTATAGTAGGTCAGTGTAATGTCTTTGAGCTATTAGATGATATGCTAGGGGTTTTATGTATGCATTTGATAAATTTAATGATGAAATATGATTGACATTGCTATGATCCCAAGGACCGATGAGCCCATGGAGGGCGAAGTTTTTGATGTGTAGGACCATACCCGACAGACAGGTACCAGTGGATCGGTACACATGGGGATATGATTAGCTTGGACCTCCATGGGGTTGAAGAGCCCATAAGATGGTTGTTGGGATGGCAGAGACAGGACAATGTTATGATGAGCCTTTTCACATGAATAAATAAGGACGTTCCACCCAGGACACTTTGGCTGAGCCTGGCCTAGGGGGGATCAACCACTTCAGATGGAACGTTTGCCCCTTGATGGACAGGACGTCACCTAGGAAAGCTGGATGTTATCTTGAGCATGTGGCAGTGTGTTGAGGTTATTGGCACCCGTGGCAGCTTGGAAGAGCCCTAGAAGGGCTAATGTCTAACTTCTAGATGTTGGATATACCCAAAAAGAGACCAATGTCTCCCTCAGAAGGGCTTGACGTCCCACCTTTTGCTCATTTTATGTCATTTATCTAGCACTTAATTTAAAAACAGTGTAAATTGTGTAGTCAGCCTTGTGGGCTGTTTTAATGACCTATTTTGTAATTGAAAGGTCATTGATTAATATATATTGAGGATGTTTTTCCCTCATTTTAACATAACACAACTCACTCTCTTGTGAGATACTATCTTTTAGCCTTTGTTTGGTATTTTTGGTGTTTCAAGTGACGCGCAACTCTTCTTGGAGGATTTCTCTTGGCATATATGGTGTTTCTCTCAAGGAAGGTTTACAACTAGGGTTTGATTATGCATTCTTCATGATATGTAAGTGAATTTTTCATGCAAAACTTCTTAAGTGAATGGTTGTAGGCTTAATTTCTTACATTTTCTATTATATTGCTGAATCTTGAAACCCTAGGTAGCAAGCACACAAGTAGGTCATTGCTATATGTCCCCTTGTTTGAGAAATAGTTTTAGCCATTGAAGAAGGAAGATATAGCCTAATCGTTGCTACACTTTTTCTCCCTTTTTCTGAGCTAGCATTGAAGTTATAGGTTGAAAAGAGGAGACTTCCTAGGCCTAGTTAGACTACACCTAGGGTTTTCTCCTCCTAGGGTTTGAAGGCCTTGCCTTTGCAACACCTTCTCCCTTAAATTTGTGCTTTGAAGCTAGCCGTTTTGCCAAGAGCTTTTAGAGAAGGAGGAAAGAGCATGAGGCCTTGCTTAAGCAACACCGGAGTGAGCCTCCTTCCCCTAGGGTTTTGATTCTAGGGCCTTGCCATTGCAGCACCTTGGAACCCTACCTTCTAGTCTCTAAGTTTAATTCCTCTAGAGATTTTTTGCCCTTGCTTTGACTCCATTTACCCTAAGGCACTAGTGATTTCTCCAACATTGAGCTTGTAGTGCACAAAATTATCTTTCAAACTTTAAATATTTGAAACCCTAACTAACCCTAACACTACTAACCTAGGCTGACATCATACCTGACGCAACAACCCTTTGACTATTAAATAAGCAATTAAATTGATGACATCAAGCATTTATTGAACAATTATTGATTGAAAATACTGTTGACTTGGTCATTTTTGTAGACATTGATGAATTGGTGATCTTACATAGGCTATTTAGTAGAACATTGACTTCATCTTATCTATTACATTGCTTATTAATTGAAATCAGATAGTTAAGAAGTACTAACCCTTTGAGTTATAGCCTGCAAATATTGTATTATATTGTTATCATCTTGTTCCAGGAAGGTGTTTTCAACAGGGACTTCACTTCTTTATTGGCTGATTAGCCGGATTATCTGATACTGGTGGTAACCTGCGAGGAGGGAAAACCTTAACTCTTGACCTTGTATTTATTACCTCTTCAAACCCCAGGTTATCGGGGATGTCTCCCCTAGGTTAACCTCCCTAAACAAAAAGAACCTCCCCATCGAGGTGACATTGGGTGGGGAAGGTTCCTGTTATGCCAGTTTTTCCGCTATCCCATAGCCCGTGACCTAAAAATACAAATTGAGCGATAACATTTTGGCGCCGTTGCCGGGAAACACTGAGTCAATCTTCCTCAACAACAAATCCTTTGGTAAGCCTTGCCTCAAAGACCTTTCTCTTACAATCTTACCTAGTGACTCCACTAAGGCTTTATTCCCCTATTCTTTGATAGTTTCAGGAAAACTATCTGGTGACTCCACAAACCAAGAGGAGGTTCAATAATCCTCCTCTAGCTTTCAGAAGGAAGCCTCCTGCAAATTCACCTGTTTTCAAGTCACTTTTTGGAAAGAGACTTCCTTTAAACATGTCTACTTCTTAGACTGGTACTACAAACCCAGTCAACAATCAGAGACAATGGTCATCTACTTTGTTCAAGCCATTAGACATGTCAGCCATGCCTGGCTACCCTAGGCGAATGCCACCCAAATATGAGAAGTGGTTGCCTAAGTTTATCGGCACTGATGCTACTAGTGTTGAAGAGCATATGAGTAACTTCTGGGAATTTTTTCAGCTTCACCCCATTAGTGATGATGCTGAGGACTTGGTCATGAAGTTATTCTCTGCTACCCTTTATGATGCTGCAAGATGTTGGTATCTTGTCCTGCCTGATGGAAGCATTAAGACCATGGATAGACTTGAGAAAATCTTCCTCAGAAGGTGGAGTATCAAAGAAGACCCGAACATGCTGCTCACCCAACTAAATATCCTTTCTAGGCGTGAGAATGAATCCATTCAGAAATTTCATACCAGGTTCGAAGCATTACTCCAACGAATTCCCCCAAGCCACCATCCGAAAGATGATTATCTTGTTCACATTTATACTAGATCTTTCAGTGGCCAATTAGGGTATCTTCTTAGAGACAAAGACCCTCAGTCCATTCAAGAAGCCCAAGAGATTGCAACCAAGATTAAAGGAAATCTCCTTTCATCTAAGATTGAGCCCTTTGCCAACCCTAGGGGGAAAATAGACACCAAGCAAAAAGTGGTACACAATGCTGAGCCTGCTTCGGATCTCTGCACCAGTATCAGTAAGCTACAAGCTTCAGTCGATAGCATCATGAAGAATCAAGAAGAAATGATGAACAAGATCATTAGACTTGAAAAGTCCCAGACCCAAGCACCTAGAACTCCATTCAAAGGGCCATTCCAGAAAGGGAACCAAACTTACAAACTGAAGAATGAAAATGAAGTCCCTAATACTCTGGCCCCTACAAATGTAGTCGATGAAAATCCTTGGTGTCTGGAATGCAACGAAGCACATTGGGAGAATGAGTGTCCTTATAACGCCATCCAACAACAAGTCAACAATCTTGACTACTTTTCGAGCTTTCCTCAAATAAATATAACTAATATGGAACATCAACAAGCCCTGAAGGAAGCAGCCAGAGCAGCAAGATTAGAAATAATTAAAAACTTGGACCAAGAGTCACGAGAAAATCTTAAAAAGAAAGAAGTCCAAGTATACCGGAGAAAGAACCCGAAGCAACCTGCAACTGATCAGCCAAAAACTCCTGAGTTTCGTCCTCCCAAGATGTCCAAATCTGATAATATTACCCTTGATTTTGATTTTGGAGGAGCTTTGTTGAAGATGCATGTGAATGTTCCCTTAAAAGAAGCAATTAAGATCCCTTCTATTAAAGAACACTTCAATACCTTCTTTTTGGGAACGACTGAGCCTATGGACCCCCCGATTATGTTGCAAGATGACCATTTCAGGATCCAGTATGGTGAAAATCCACCTTTCTTCATGACTCTTATGATGAACAATAAATACCTTAACAATTGCATGTTGGATATAGGTGTTGGTGCAAACATGATGTCTCTTAAAGTCATGCAACAAATGGGCCTGAAGGTAACAAGGCCTTACAAAAATGTGTGTGGATTTGAATCCAAAGCAATACCCACACATGGTGTAGTTGAAAATGTCGAAGTGCGGTTAAAAGAATTCCCCGAGAAGACCATTCACATAGATATTATAGTCGTCGATGTCCCAGATGTGTGGGGAATGTTGTTGTCTAGGAAGTTTGGTGCGATGATAGGCAGGTCCCTTGAGATGGATCTCACCTTTTTGTGATTGCCTTTGAAAGATGGAACAATTGGATGCTTACTCAATGTGATGATAACTGGAAACCATATACAAGATGTCGTTCCTTCTGTAAATAAAGCACAGAAATATGTGATACAAACTCTTCAAGAATATTCTCCAGAAGATATGCCATTTGCTGCAGAAGAAAACTTTGACCAGATTTAGTGGCCCAAGAAAGAGGAATATTAACAACTCCTAGATTAGTTTCAGAACAAAGAAGTAGGGACGATGAAGATACTAAAAAGAAAAAAGGATGAAGAAAATGTGCAAATCCATCTGTCCCAACAGGAAGCCTTTACACCAGAATCCCACCCACCTCCCTCAGTACAGTACACCAGGGTTGTTCAAGGAGCAACCAAACACAAGATTCGAAAATACAAGGAGGGGGAGTTGGTATGGATGTGGGATACTCAGAAAGGAGAGCCAACTAATGTAAAAGGAAGTATACAATCATGGCTCGGACCTTTCAAGGTCAGGATGGAATCAGTGGATAACTCGTACTACTTGTCCACCTTGGAAGGAAGAAGGTGCCCATTACCCATCAGCGGACGCCTCCTCAAACCCCACCAAGGTGGTGGGACATGACTGTACAGGTAAGTATGAGTAGGTAGGCATTTTCCATGTATTATACCATCTGCATCTCATGTTTGTTTCCTCATATGCATTTTGATTGCTTTATTCCATATGTATACGTGTTATATTTTGTGGGGTGGCGATACCACCCCACCTTTGTTGCTGATGTATCTTTTCGAGTGTGAGAAGGTCTGCAGGTTTATGCTAGATATGTTGAGGTTCTCATGCGCTCTACGGTGAGCACATGTCCCCGAGTTGGAGCCAGATGTTATCCCCGATTTCTAGGGATAACTAGGAGATCATGTCTCGAGGCCCACAGGTCCTAGACATGGAGTACCGAGAGCAAGATTGACCTGAGCATGGCCCCGGAGGGCCCATCCTTTTCTTCTTTCATCAGATTCGTCTTGTCAGCAACAGCAGCATCCATCACCATCGGCTTGGTCTTGTATCAAAGAAGGCTCTTTCTCCATGAGGTAATTGGTCCAGGTATCATGGTATGTGTCACTTTTGATCATTATAACCTTCGGATATATGTATCTGACTCCTTTTATTTCTGACGACTGCTTGGATATTACATTAACCCACCTGACCATTTTTGGGGAGATTGACGGGGTGTCCTAGCAAGCCTGTACCCATAGGTTTTGGTTTGCACTGGGGGGATTTCTGAAGAGCCATCGTCCGCTCCTGCCATACCACCACTTTTTCATCTTATCTCCCGCTCATTTATCTCATTCCCTTTGTCCGAGCATTGGATTGACATGTTTGTAGGGTTGCACCTTATCTCGTGGGAAGAAGGGGCTAAAGGCCCAGAAGGTAAAAGCAGTTGGTAAAAGATAAAAGCCTAGAAATAAAACCTCGAGATGCCTCGCCCAGGGATCCCCAAGAAGGCA
>CBVK0100184232.1:0-20690 GCA_900067695.1 Picea abies
CTCTTCCGATCTCACGCATCTGAACTCTGTCCTCCTACTGCAGCAGTTGGTTCGAAGTTTCAGCAACTCCTGATTTCTCCCCTGTCATCCACTCTAGCCAAGCCCAAGTAGTTCCAGCGATCTCCTCTTCTGATTGACCTAAGGCGAGTGCTTCCATTTTGTCTGGTTGATCCTCTGCTCCCAGGTTCTCTGTCGTTCCGTTCACTTCCACGGCTTCTTCTGTGTGTTCAGATCGTAGTTACTGCTAGGTTTCTACTTTTGCGTTATGAGGTTCTTGCACCATTGTTGGTGTATCTTGTTCCATGGCCTCTGCTTGTGGTCGCTGAATCTCTTCCAGTATTGGCGTAGAGTCTACTGGTATCTACTTTGGTGATGGGATTTCATCAATATCGACGATCTTTGGTTGTTGCTGTTCATTTTCTTCCAGCGGTCCTCATGACCTAGTTTGAACCCTGGTCGATCTAACTGTCTAGATAGGTTCGGCTAGCTTCGGTGGTGCCATAATGGTGATGGTCGAATGTTTGTTGATTTTGAATGGCTTCGGTGAGCTCTGTGTTCTCGCTATGTTTGTTCTTGCTATTATTGCATTATCTCTGTTCTTCTTTCGCAAATAAACCAGGTTCTTTTGTGCTCGTGTGTTGTATGGACTTATCCTAAATCTTTTCGAAGACGCTTCCTCCATTGTGCGATTAATGCACCATAATTGTGGGTTCAATGCATCTGTGGCGGTTTTGTACTTTCGATTATGCCTTCTTTGTCGTCTCTAGTTGGTGCATTTAATGTGGTGTCCCATCGATTCTTGTCTTGCTTTAATTATGCCTTATGTTGTCATGTCAACCTGCTTTCATCGACTTTCTTTTTCTCGCTTATATCCCTTTTTGATATGACCGTTTTCCTTGTTTTTTCGTCTTCATGTTTCGTATTGCATGTAGCTTGTTCGTCACTGGCGTGCTGGTTTTTTTTTTTTTACTGCGTAGTGGGTGGTCGATTGTCCTTGTACGACTTCAGTCAGCTTCCATTGATCATTCCTGTGAGGTATGCACCTGCTAAATCTCTTAACTGTACAGCTCCTTCATCCGTGACATATTTTACCTCGTATGGTCCTATCCAATGCATTCTCAGCTTTCCTGGGTGTTGCAACGATTTACTGTCATAGAGAAATACTAGGTCTCCTTCCTTAAATGTTTTCCTTTTGCTGTGTCAATCGTGCCACGCTTTGTCTCTTGATTTTTTCACTTGTTGGTGGAATCTTGCTAGGATTCGGTCTTCCTCCATCGACAGTAGTTGATTCAGTCTTTCCTGTACTGCGCCTCGTTCTGTCATTTGTGTGATTATTGCTATACGTAGACTGGGTATTAAGAATTCTAAAGGCATGACTGCTTCTTGGTCGTAGACTAGTTTAAAGGGTGTGTGCCCTGTCTATTTTTTGCATGTAGTCTGATATGCCCATAGTACTGCTGGTACATTGAGGTCCCAATCGTCTCTGTTGAGGTTACAGATCTTTGTCTGAGCATTCTCTAGAATTTTGTTGAAGGCTTCTACTGTGCCATTTGCCTGTGGGTGGTATGGTGTGCTTTTCTGGTGGTGAACTTCAAACTCTTTGAGCATCGCACGGATGGTGTTGTTTATGAAGTGTGTGCCTTGGTTGCTCATCAAGACTGTTGGGCAACCAAATCTAGTAATTACCTGTTCAAACAAAAATTGTGCAGTTGTCTCTGCACTGCAATCTCTTACTGGTGTGGCTTATGCCCATCTTGTTAAGTATTTTGTCGCGATGATATTGTATCTTGCCCCGGTTCTTTTGGCTAGTGGGTTAATTGGTCCCACAAAGTCTATTGCCCATTTTTCGAATGCCTCTAATGTCACTTGTGGTCACAGTGGAATCTCATCCCTTCTGTTGGGTTTGCCTACCCTGATAGTACTCTTTCGAGTCTCTGTGGATCGTTGGCCACCATAATCCTGCGCGTAGTACCTTCTACGTGGTAGCTTTTTCTGTGTAATGCCCTCTTGCTATTCCCTCATGGGCTTCTGCTAGAATTTTTGGATGTTCATGCTCCAATACGTATCTTCATAAGATGTTATATATGCCCAGCTTGTATAGATGTCCGACGATCAGTTGATAGTCGGTTGCGCAGACTACCAGGTTCTTTTTCTGTGCAGTTGTATATTCTCGTGGTGCGGTCCCTATGCTTAGGTATTGGATGATTTCTACGAAGTATTCATCAGCGATCTGTACTGAGAATAAATGTACATCTGGAAAGTTGTCTTCTAAATTCATCGGCTCTTCTCCATTGGTGACCCTTGATAGGTGGTCTGGTCCTGCATTCAGTTTTCCTGGTTTAACTATTACCTCAAAGTCAAATTCTTGAAATAGCAATAACCATCGACAGATTCTCCCCCCCAACACTGGCTTGTTGACTAGGTATTTCAAAGCTGAGTGATTTGTAAACATCTTAAAGTGTTTTCCCAACAGGTAATGTCTGAACTTTTGTAGTGCATAAACCATAGCTAGGCCTTCTCTTTCTGTCCTGTTGTAGTTATGTTCTGAGTCTGACAATTTTCTACTTACGAACGTTATCAGGTGATCCAAGTCTTCCGCTCTTGGTTGTGTTAGGATAGCTCCAAGTGCTATCATTGATGCATCTACATGTACATGGAATGTCTTCTCCCAATCTGGAAATACCAATATTGGTGTGGTGACCATATTTTCCTTCAGGGTATCCAAACCGTGTTGACACTCGTCATTCCATTGATACTTTGTATCCTTTCTTAACAATTTTTCCATTGGCGTTGTAATCTGTGCATAGCCTTTGATGAATTTCCTGTAATATCCTGTATGTCCTAACGTTGCTCTTAGTTGGCGGACTGTTTTTGGTGCTGGTAAGTTAACAATGACGGTGATTTTTGTCTGGTCCACTAGCAAACCTTGTTTGCATACTATGTGTCCCAATAGTATCCCAAACGGTGTTCCAAATATGCATTTCTTGATATTCGGTGATATCTGGCACTGTCTGCATCGTTATAACATCAGTCGTAAAACTTCCACATGGTTTTTCAGTAGGTTATACACTGTCCAATCGTCCAGGTATACTTGAGGAATTAGTGGATGAATTCCTTAAATGTTGCAATGACCACTCTGGAGAATATCGCAGGTGCGTTCTTTAGTCCGAACGACATGACTGTGTACTGGTAATATCCCCATTCCATCGAAAACGTGATCTTGTGTCTATCCTCCTATGCTATCTTAATCTGATGGTAGCCTGAGAATCCGTCGGTGAATGAGTAAGCTTCGTGGCCCCCTACATTCTCTAGTACCTCATCCATGAATGGTCTAGGAAATGGGTCATGTAGGCATGCATCGTTCAACTCCCTCAAATCGACGCATATCCTAATTCCTCTCCCATGTTTCTTGTCTTGTACCACCATCGGGCTTATCCATTCTGATTCTTCGACTAGTTTGATGATGTCGACCTCGAGCATCCTATCGATCTCGTCTTTAAATTTTTGTTTGTAGATGGGATTTAGTCTGTAGGGTCGTTGTTTAATAGGTCTTGCGTCGGATCTAAGTGGTATTTTCATTTCTCCTAGTTCTTTGTCTATACCCTTCATTTATGTAAAGGTGGTGGGAAAAATGTCGCTATATTCGCGCAATAATTATGCGATGCTTTCTACGGTCTGTTTGTCCCAGTAATCTCCAATGCTAGCCATTTTGGGCTACTCAGTAGTGTTGATGTTAACCTTATTTATCCTGATTGGTGCAGAGATGACTTATGATTCTATAGGTGGTCCCTCCACATCTCTCTCACCTTCAACTTCTTCGATCTGAATATCACGTGGATCATCTTCTTCTGGTGCTTCCTCTTGTACATGATACAATGACAGTAGTTCCTTGACTGTCAGCTTATTCCGATGTTGTTCTTCTATGAGAAGTTCTACTTCTAGTTCTTCCATGAATATGACACCTCTGATCTATCTTAGAGTTGCATCGATGTTGGGGTTCTCATCCTTGAATGAGAAAGTAATTATAAAGTTCTGCCGGAGTGTCTCCCATGTCTTGGTTCCTTTGCGCAATTCCTGGTCTGTGTACCAGTTTGCTGGTATGCCTTCTAATGTATGAATTAAGTGATGAGGCCATTCCTCTGGTGGTGTCACTTTCCACAGCATTTAACACTCCTTCAAGTGTTCCACTGGTGTCCCTAGTCCTTCATATTTATGTTGTTTGTTATATGTATGTTCTGCGCCGAACCTTGTGTGCAATAGCCACTTGCATTGATACTAGTTTGTGATAGTCTCCTTGTGTGTGCCCCACCATTTTGCGGGTGTGGCCTTTAGTGCTAAATCCAATGCTAGTAATCTTTGGTTTTCCAATACTTCATCTTCATATTGTGTGAAGAAGGCTTCCAAATCATTCAGTCCGTGAAAACTGGGTGGTTCCCTGATTTCTATGCCTACCCATTTTATTGCACAGTCTATTATGGCACATCTTCTCGTGGATACTTTGTGTAGTCTCTGTTGCCAGTTTTCTAACCCGGTGTCTGAGTCTGTTGCGCATGAAGTAACTCCGCCAACTGAGTACCTCGTCTGTAGTTGGGTTTACATAATCCTCATCGCGCGCAATTGTTATGTACAGCTGGCCGATCTCGTCTAAATCTAGACAGGTGGGTTCTACGAACCTCTCCCCTTCTGATGGGTCTAGTGGTGCTATGACCATGTAGTCTCTCGACTCAAATGTCATTTTTCTGGTTTTCAAGTTAATTATGGCCTGGTTGTCAAACACCCAATCCATACCGAGTAGTGTCAAGTAAGGTGTTGTGCCATCTACTATTTCAATGACTTTGAAGTCTTCCTTAGTGCGCACTCCATCCAGATCTATTGTTACTCCTTTCATTCTACCTATTGGTATGACTCTATGTTGATTTTCTAGTTTTAATTGAACGGTTGAGTATCCCAATGTGGGTTCTCCCATGCATTTCCATGTGGTCTTTAGTAGCACATTCACTTCGGATCCTAGGTCCAGTATAATATCTCCCATATTGAAGTCGTCGATGTTAGCATTTAGTCTAAATTCCCTACTTGTTCTTCTTCTCTTATGTAGGTGATTAACAGTTTTCAGTTCTGGCTTTTGTTCCATCTCACTGCTACATTTCTCTAGGATGGTTTGTAATACTTTGACAGATGAAGGATCACTTAGCACTTTAACGCATGATCGCAAAAAGTCTTTGATAGTACTTACTTGTCCCTTGTTTTCATTCTGTTGGTATGGTCCAGTGATGGTGGCATCTCGTATTCTAGAGCTTCCTTGTTTTGCTATGCGGCCAGCGCTATGTCCTTCTTCTGGAATTCTTGTCGGGCTTCTATAAAGATCTCCTTTTCCTTGTGCATGTCGAATTGCTTCTTGGGGTCTGTGTTCTTCTTTACCCATTGGTTTTGCGCTGGTTCCTGTCGAACTGAGTCATTTCCTATTTTCGTTCCTCCTCGAGTGACTATGTTGATGTTTCGTCCATCATCCCTTGCTTCAGCTAAAATCCACTTGACATTCTGATTGTTTAGGTTCCTTTTTTCCTGAATATTGACAAGTAATGTCAGACATTCCTCTGTATCGTGGTCCGATGCACTATAGTACATACAAGTCGTCAGTGGCAGTGGACACTCTCGTGCGTAATGTCCTAGTTGCTGGCAATTGTGACATGTGACAGGTCCTCTACCACGTCTGAAACCTCCTCTGGCTCATCCTACTCCTCTATATCCTGCGTGATCTCCTCACTGTGCATTATACTGTGGTGTCTGATTATACTGCACGGTATTATACTGGGGTTGTGTCGTGTTGTACTATGGTTGCACATTATTGTAGGGTGGTTGCGCAGTATTATATTGTGGCTGCACAGTGTTGTATGGGGTTGGGGCTTGATTGAACTGTGGTGTTTCTTGCCCAGACATCATTTCAACCTATACTCTGTATGCATCTGATGTTCTTTCCCGCATCAGCTCCATAGTTATGCAATCTTTGTCATCCTGGCCTACTGACGTACAAAAGGTAGAATATGAATTTTTTGGGACTATCTGGTATTTTTGCATCATTGTGCAATGGTAGGGGTCGTGGCCCGGTTTCTTGCATATTTCACACCATAATCCTCCCTGTGGCAGTGGGTTGGGCATACCTGTCGCCATTTACTGTGCGAATGTTGGGCACTCATTCTTATGGTGTCCTTCCGTCCTACAGGTAGTGCACCAAATGGCTTCTCGTTTGTCCTTGTTCTTATTCTGGTTTAGTTGAAATGTTAAGTTCTTCAAATCCTCCTTCAGTTCTTCTATAGTTGGGTCCGTTTGTTGGTACTAGTTCTCTTCCAATTGTGAGGCTGCCTGTAGAGCCTCGGCCTGCGTCTGAAACTTATGTTGTCGTAAGGGATATTTTAAGTGTGGGAGTAGTAAGTTGACAAACAGGTGTCGATGTTGCATGTCGGTCATAAGGTATTTTAACTTGCCTTTTAATCACTTGAATCTCTGATCAATCTCCCATATAGATTCTCCTAGTTTCTGTCTTATCTCAATCATCTCATTCATGTACTGATCCTCTAAGATCGGCTTCTGGAACTCGTTGATCAATAATTTCTTAATGTCGGCCAGTGTCCTTGTTGTCCCGGGAACACTGTTAGTATCTAGACTCATGTACCAGTCTAGTGCGCGGTCTCTTAGCGTGATCGCGAGATGCATGAGTTTGGTATCTTCATCAGTGATCTTATTTGCTTCCCAGATCTTTGCGCCAATGAACAAATGCTTCTTAGGGTCTTCTGTTGCTTCTCCTTGAAACTCTGGTAATCTGATAGTAGGATCGTGTCCTGCCATTCTGAATATTGAACTACTACCTCCTTTGCGTAGTGTAGATACTTGACTAAGATTACTTAAACTGGATCCTCCAGTTGTTTGTCCTTGTGTAGAGGTACTTCCTGTTGTCGGACTTCCTCCAAACTTTGGTTGTCTAAACGGTGGTGTTCTCTTTGTTGTATTGGTCGCACATGGGTTTATGGGTTCCACATTGACATTGATATGGAAGGGATGGTTTTCTGCTCCTCCTATTCTTGGGCCTCTTGTTTTCCTCTCATAGGTGGCATGCAGGATTTCCTCAATCTTCTCCACAGCCTGGAGATCCTCTACCTCTTCCTCATCGCTCGCCAAGCCCTCCCTTTCGGCTACAGCTCTCTTCTTGGTGTTCATCTTACATTGGTAGGGTACTCCGCTACGCGTCATTCCTGATGATGCCAAGATCCACTTGAGCTATTCATCATCCATCAAGATCAGTTCCAAGGGTTCCGCCTTCTTCTTGTCTTTATCCTACCCTCCTTCCATTCCTCCTCTCTCTGTCAGTGCTTCCCCCCTTCCCCCATGCACGCATGGGAAGTCTAGTTGTTTGATTCCATTGTCATCACACCTTTGTTATATAGCAGTATCTTGATAGAAGTATATAGGGATTGAATGTACCTTCCTCGGGGTCCTCGTAGAAATTCTTGCTCAACTGCGTTGTATGACTTCGTTGTGTCTACTGCAAACTCTGTGATGAATCCTGCCACAATACTATCAAGCCAAAAGTCTACTGCACGGGTGAATTTGTTGTTCACCTTTTGTATCTTCTCAATATGTACTGGGGTCCAATCTAGCTGTCGAATTCGGTTTGTTATGTGGTTATCCTTCAACCATAGGATCCACTCCTGTAGAAGATGAAGAAAATCACAGAAAAAGACTACGTGTAAATCAGTAAATACGTATTTATCCATGTATTGACGCAGTGTGATTCTAGGGTTTCTATTATCTTTTTGTGCAAACTCTAGTTCTTTCATTCTCAACCAGCCCTCGATTTCTTCTTTCATGGGGTTCCAAGGTCTCAACATTCCCTTTTAATGGCTCATTGTTCTCCAGTTTCACTCCTTCGGTTCTCATTCACTCTATCTCATCTACTCAGTCCTTTCTTATTCCTCTTAACACGGCAACGAAACCATTTGTTGGTTTAGTTTCCTTCTTCTTATCATCTGAGTTACTAACCCAGGGTTCATGTCATTTGGGTTTCCAACAAAGCCTCTAAAACTATCGGCCCTCCTGGTAAACCAGAAGGCAACGCAGTACACGGAATGCACTGTGCAGTCTCACCCGAGATAGCTTTAAATGGGTGATTGTAAGACTCAAGTGTTTATAGCCTAGGACAAAGTAGGAGATAGGGGTTTCTTGACTAGAGTCGAGTATTATGAGCTGTTAGCGAAATCTACTTATTCTTCCCAGTCACATACATAGGTTTCCCGAGTTATTTCCCAAATAGCATAAACAAATTCATAACAATGTATTAACTCATTCATCAAACCTAGCCATTAATTGTTGAAAGAAAGTAAAGACATGCATACATTCATCACATTACACATATATTACCATGGTTCACCCCTCCCTGGGCTACGTCCACAAAGATTTGGCTCTTGGCTCTTTTATTAAAATCGTTATGTATTTCTGGCGTCGTGCACTTACAATTTCCTCCTTACAAGTAAGATCTATATGAGGTAAACTAGATCGCACCAGGCCCTATGGCCTATGGTCTAATCCTCATATCTACCTTCCCTCTTCCCTCCTTTGCTCAACATCTTACAAAATTGGTTCACACAAGTAAAACCCATTACATCTCGCATTCGCCCGTGCGTAATTACAATAACAACAACTAACTAACCAACCTCCATATGATACCTTTGTATCTATATTTATACATTTCAGGCTCTTCAACCATTTACATTGTATTACCAAAACCCTAACCCTACAGACGTTAGGTCTTCCTCCCATGCGCATGTTTTTCCTTCTCCAGTTGTCGCTTTCCTCGTGCACGCTTTCTTGCATGTGCGCGTGTTGTTATTTTGCTAGTTGTTCCTTCGACTTCTACACACTTTCTTGCCCATGATCGTCCTTCTCTTCCCTTCAGCCTGGTGCCAACAAGTGTGCATGATTATGATACACACTAGTGCTTTACATATAATATACGCATTGGTGCTTAGTAATAAGGAATGGAGTCGACATATCACCTCAAATGTTTGAAATTTCACTTCCCTCTGGTGCACATGGTAATATAGGCATCAGTGTGGAAAAATTATACAAGCACCGGTGTGCCATAAAAAAAAAATGAGCGACATGAGGCATAATATTTATACGAGCATCGATGTGGCATTACAGAAAAAAAGATGGAACTGTTGCATAATAAATATATGAGCCCTGGTGCTTTTTAGTTTATGTACGCATTAGTCTTTGTTAATTAAGAAAGCACCAGTGTGTGTTACCAATACAAGCATTGGAAAAAAAAGAACTCTGCTAAAACCTCCATCAAAACCTCCACACATCCTTTTTTTAGTTATAGGGAACATCCATTAAAACTTCCACTAAAACCTTTGTTGCAAATATCGGATGTTGTAGCTGAGGTTTTTTGAAAAAAATGCCCAGTATTGTAACACTTAAAACCTCCACAAAAATATCTACTACAAAGTGTTATCCTTGTAGTGGTTTTGTAACATCCCCCAGCTTAACCGAGGAACATTACTTACGGAAAATACACATAAATACGAAAATTTTCAATTAACTAAATTCATGTAGCTTATCAGCTATGATTTACTCACAGATTTAACCTTTTGCAGATATAAATAACTAAACGCATCTACAACATTCTAAATGCATATGACAGTTGTGTCCCCACTGAGAAAACTCACGCATGCAACAGCCTTTGTACTACATGTGAACTATTCCCCATGCGCGTGACGATTCAGGCACCACGTCAAAATTTCATTACCATTACTACTAAAATTCATTAACAGATGCATTTAAATGCAGAACTACAAACTACATGACATGCAAGCTCACGCGATTTTCCATACTATCCAAACATGTAAATACAACTCATAAATTCACCACAATAGCATATAATTCATTCTCATTCACAGAGTAAAACACACAGAAATTAAACTCATAAATTAACATAGCAAAACGTATAAACACTTATCTTTTAAAATAGTTGTACAACCAACTGTTTGGGAAGGATGTTCCAGCCAACCATAGACTCGTTGTTCCAAATCTCAATAGCAAGTCACCCCCAAGTTGGGGCTAGGAATCCACAAGAAAAGGGTGTCTCTCACAATCCACTCATAGCTCAATATCCTATAACCCACTGGTATTCTCCTACAGCTATCTCAAGTTTCCTCCATCTCTCTTCGTCTTGACCTGCCCAACCCAAGGAATGTACCCCTTCATTTCTCTCATTCCATCGGGCATCCCATTCATTTATTAGGGTCTCTCTGCCACATGTAACTAGGAATGTCTCTACTGGGAACTCAAGGGAACTCATTTCCAGGAAAAACTATCGGCATCAACAGCGAACACTTGTTGTTACAGTGTAACTCACACAAGAGTTCACTCTTCATGCCTGACAACCTGGATATTCAATCTTCAACTCCAAAGCACTCCAAAAATGCTTCAGCATGCTCCATAATTCACCCAGACTTCTTAATCTATCTCCAATCCTCTTTTTCCTTCCATTGCTTATTGTTCACGCAAAACTGCATCTATAAAAACTACATGTAACTCCCCATACGAATTTTCCTCTCCCATGACTTACTTTCTTGACTCACACACTTCCCCAAGCTAATTGTACTCAGCCCCTTGCTCTCTAATAACTATGGGATGTGACTCTCACACCCACCCTCTTACATGAGTTTAATGATTGGACTCTCATACACTCAACATAAATTAGAAGTTAACCCCACTGATAATAAAATTTAGGAAAAACAAATGGGTTGAATTAATACCCATAATTAATTTCCCCCTTGGACCCCTCTTAGACACTCTCTTTTCTTATGGAAAAACGCATCCCCCATCTCTGTCCATATTCCCAGCAGCTGGTTTCACTTTTATTTATTTAAAAATAGAAAAATGCATTCACATATTACATCACTTGGCCATACCCACATTCATATCTACATTATGCATAAATTAAACTGGGGATTATAGTGGGGATGTTACAGGTTTTCTCTTGTGAGATGCTAGGGTTTGTGTTGTGCAAGCATACCCTAGAGAAGAACATGGTGAAGGAGGTGACGATAATTTTTCTTATGTCTCTTGTTTTAGCACTAGAGTTTATACCCTATTAGAAGGCAAGTAAAGAAGAGATAATGCCTTATATGATTTTGTAGCCTCATTATTGTTGGATGCATGGGGGATAGGGAAAGATCATGGAGAGCTTAGCTTTATGAGTCTTGAGCTTGGTGTAATACCTTACTTGGAAGAACATTATGTTATTGTATTATTGATATTCCATGGAGGTCTTGGTGCTTGAGATGATGCAAGACTTGAAAACCTATGGTTTGAGGACTCAAACCATATGATGGAGATGTAGAATTGGTGGATGGCACTAGTGTTGTCTTGCCATGTACTTTGTGACGCAGCATGGCTAGGGTTTGTAAACCCTAAATCAGCCAAGAGTGATAGTGTGAGAACTTGTATGATACAAGCTAGATATATGTGCCAAGGAGGACTTACCAATGTTGATGCTATCATGTGTAGGATCTTTGGTGAAGTGACTAACTTTGGTTGGGAGTGATTCCTAGCTAGGAGGAGTTGGTGGCTACTGTTTTCTTATATTTTACCTAGCCAAAGTTTGGAGAACTTGATTTGTACTAGCTTTGTGATGAAGTTGTGGTATGTACTTATACTTCGTCACTTCTATATATAGGAAGTTTCTAGCTATCCAAATTTTATGTACTCTCAATTTGATTTTCAGCGTATGGTGTCTTCATCATTGTGTAGACTTCAACCTTGGTTATTCACATTGATTTGACATAACATAGAATTGAATTAGTTAACTGATTTAGCACATATATAGAAGATAAGAGGGTATATTTATTGTTGTTATAATTTGTTATTATAAGACATTTTAGATATGTTATATGCTTGGAAAAGTGTGCATAGAGGACTATAACTTGTCGGCATTGAAGTACAAATGTTCAATATTTATTTTCTTGGTCCACCTCATGAATTGGATTGGAAAAAAGTGAAATTGTTGCCATAATTTAATATTTTAGATTCATCATTAAGATTGAAAGTTCACAAGAAATAGATTCGAGAAAATTCAATGTGTATGAGGTGAAATTTCAAAATTTGCGTTCAAAGTCTAATTTTTGAAATTTTAACATGTTATTAGGCAATTAATTGGCCTCCCTTGCCACCAACTTTTGTTTACTTCTTTGATCTTCTCTGAGCCTCCATGTAACCTTCAAACTCTTTCTCCCAAACAAGAAGCCTTGCTTTCAAAAATATTTAGAGTTTGATTGTGACCAACTAGATTTTCATAATCGGGCCTCCTTTCCACTAAATTCTTGTAACGCATAACAATTTCCTAATCGGTCCAAACCTTTGAATCGAACCTCCTTCTCACAAACTCTTGCTCTGATTTCACGATTGGGTCTAATGGCCAAATTGGTTTCTCCCTCTCAGAAAGATAGTGAGAATGGGTCGCGATTTTTCAATCAGCCCTAATTCTCATATCAAACCCCTTGGCTTTCGAACACTTCTCTTGCATGAAATTAAAAAAAAAAAAAAAAAAAAAAAAAAAAAAAAAAAAAAAAAAAAAAAAANNAAAAAAAAAAAAAAAAAAAAAAAAAAAAAAAAAAAAAAAAAAAAAAAAAATTGGATTCTATAACGTATATATTTCACTTGTGTATTAATGGGATTTTAAAGCACATCTTGTTTTGGCTCAATTCAATAGTGCCATAACTCTAACCACCACCTTTCAAACTTACAAATAAATGTAAGCTTTCCCTTTGGGTGTTTGAATTAAAAGTTTGAAGTCGACGCAAAAGCTCATTTGTTTGAATAGTCTACACACTAAAGAGACGATAGGATTCCCCTCATAATTATTGAAACTGTAGAAGAATTCATGATAGTTATATCCCAAAAATAACCACTTATCCATCAGCTTCGCTAACCAGGTACTCGATTCCAAAACACTCTTGTTCACTTATCAAGTTTTGTTTTTTAAATGAGCTAGTTAGATGCATTATTTTGTTTTATCTTGTGGTGATATCCATATGCATTCAAACTTTTCTTAGTTCGAATCTAGTTAGTGATTGCATGCATCCTAGTAGATTTCTTCTTCCCACCCTCAAAAAGCGTTCATGTCTAAGTGAGCCACTTGCATGAGCTTTGATTTCCTTTGTTTTTCCCTATGAATCGATTTTGAGAAAACCTGGGTTTGAAATATAAATATCATTGAAAATTCAAATATCTATGTATACTTTGAAAACATGCACCTTAGTCGAGGTCAATACCATCATGATCCTTAAAACTAGTTTTCATTTCAAATTTCTAGAAGGAATATATTAATTCGTTTAATTCATTTTTTTTAGATAAACCCCACATGCCTTATTTCTATGTTGCACTAACATGCAAGAATTTCTATATGGATGGCAAAGGATACTAGAGGAGGAAGAAAGGTGCACATGAGAAACCAATAGTAGGCCAACCAAAGGATCCAATTGAGATCATAGAGGATACTAAGGAAACAACACCAACATGCAAGTAGACCCCCACAATAGCATAATCAACAATTAAAAGGAAGAAGAAGTATGTCAAGGGAAAGCAACCAATTGTGGAATCCTAAGCCACTAAATATGTTAAATTGCTTGTTTATACAGACACTTCATACACCATTGTAATTGATGAGGCCCACACATACAACGAATTATTCCATTTGATCAAATATGGAAAAGGGCTCAAGGATGACAAGAACTTCGATGAAAGAGAAGAAGAACTCACCTTAGCACATAATTTGAAAATTTTCTTCATACACAATGTGTAATGCCCCGTTCTTTTAATTTAAGTATTAAATTGAAAATAAATAGTCTTAAAATAATGAATAGATAATAATTAATTTTAAAAAGTATAATAATAATAAATAAATAATAAATAACCAAGAAATTAGAATAAATGAGAAAGATAAAAATAAGAGAAATTACTAAAAAGGAATCAAAGAAAAGATAAATTAAGAAAATATTAAAAACGGCATGATGAATTACTTAATGACAAGTGTAATCCATGCATGGAACTTCTTGCGTGGATGGGTAAGAAGAATTATATATAATGAAGTTGAAGAAGGAAGTGGGGGATCTTTTCTTGTTGCAATTGAAGAAAGGGCATGGAAGTTGGCATAGGTAGTTGATCAAGGCCTTAGGGGATCTCAATCGTGATGACTCAAAGGTTGGTTGGAAGGAGACTCATCCCCCACACATTGTTGTGGCATGATGGATCAAAGATGGGAGTGTATCGAATTGACATTTATAGTGTTGTAAGTAAGTTGTTTTCTTCAACTCTCAGGTAAGTCTCTGACCACTCGCTCCTTCTTGTGAATTATGTGATCAAGATTAATGTATCTTTATTTTCTAGTTAATGGTTACAAATTGATATGTTTATTTATTGTTATATAAAAAAATTCCTCACTCCATGCATCTTTCTTGGATGGCCTTCCATTTCCCTCTGCAGACTTATATTCCCCTTTTTTGTTCAATCCAGAGCTAAAAATACACATTTTTGTACACATACGTGACCTACCAGTTAGAAAACTCGCGTATACGCAGGTAGCTCCACTACAGCCCGCATACATCAGATTTAGTGCTCAAAAAATAAAAAATATGTCGAGTTTCCATGCCATGTCACATGATCCATGATCCTTGACCTTCCATATACTGGAAACGCTCTGACTCGACCCTTCAATTCCATTTGGAGGCTATAAATTGAGCCATATCCAAGCCTTGGACAATCGACAATTCAACATTGAGAGAAAAGACACTCTAGATAAATTTCGCTTCATATTGAGTCTGCATCCCCTTGTCCTTGAAATTCTGAACTTCTTGTGTTCAGCCCCCAAGCTCTTCCTATCTTGTGATGGAGAACCTCATTGAATCTTACTTGTGAGTTTTCCTCTATCTTCGGATCCCAATAGTTTATCAGTAACTGGAGCAACCTCACTTGCACCCTCATTCCTCTGATGGCCCAAAATTTATAGATCCCACATCATTTCAAAGCTTGTTGGGCCCTTGAGTCTCTTTCTATTGTTGCATCTCCCTCCTCATGCTCCCTTTCCCTCCATTCAATCACCATCTTGCAAAGGAAAGACCAATTTTTGAGTTAATCCTCTTAAAAAACTTGTTCACGGACTTGTACGCGGGCTAACCTTATGATAGTCACTTATAGGGCTTCATATACATGGGTAGGCTTTGCTTTTTCCATGTACATGAGGTCGTGACATGACCTGATGAACTGTCACCTGCGTACAACCTAGTTTCTAGGTAACGGCCTCTAATACTCAAAAAATGGTGCCTAAAACAAAAATGTAAACCATTGATATGGAAGTAAATGGGATGGGCACTTACTTGGTCCAAACGGTTTCTGATTCTGTTGATCATAGCTCCCACAATCGCCACCAGAATATCATGGGTAAAATGGCCTCAAAAGCACTATGTGGGTGAGAAACTCAAATGGTATGGTAAAATTTCTTATTTTTACTATTAAAAGAAAAATTTTACCCAGTTTGTATAGTTTTACCCTACCTTTTCTATTTTTGGCCTTATGGACTAATAGCGCAGTGAAAGACTTGGTTTTAAGGGGTTTTGTCTAGGGTTTTTAACGGATTTCCAATGTCATATCGCATGTTTGTGCCTATGGCAGGTATATTCTTTCACCGGCATATAGGATAGGTTTTCACCGTGCTTTCCATTCCTACATCGTCCTATGACCGTGATTCATACACCCTAGGTACAAACCCATTTCTTAGTGACACAGAACCTTCTCACTACTACTAGAAGTGTCGTTATTAAGTGGTAGAGACTTACCAAACATGGGTACCCTAGTTAGAACATTTTTTGTCATTTGGTGCCCATGCAGAAGTTATTCCATAGGATCGGGAGTTCGTTATAGTCCCAATATGACTTTTTGTTTGAACCCCATTTTCTTACTCAAGAGCATTCTGACTACTACCTATGGGACTCCCCCCAAATCTTGGTTAAGCTCTTTTTCGACTCCCGAAAAAATAAAAGGATTGTCAAGTGAACTTGTCTCTTTCACACTCGTTAACTAGTTTTGAAAGGACATCTATTTGGTATAAGTTTAACCCTTTTCTAGAACAAGTAGACTATTTACGAAAAAGGAATACTCTAGTCGCCATTGGCTATAAGAGTTCTCATGGGTATTATTTTATACTTTTCCAGGCCTAGGGGACTAAATCTACGAAAAAATGACATTTTTTAGTTAAGTTGTAATTGCATTTCATTATCCTACTTGCATTTTTTAGCCTATTTTAGGCTCTTGCTTTCTCATTATAAGCATCTTGCCTCAATAATTATCATCACTATCCAAGCAGTGCCTTCCATATATCCTTTGTAGCTTGACACCCTTTACCCATAGAGGAAACATCCCCCCAAGTGTCCATGCCTCGCATGCATTCCCTTAAATTGAGAATAGGTATGTTCCACTACTTGGAACTAGTTTCTTACTCGTGACACTTGTTTCCTCTCTTGTATCATAGCATTTCTTTACCTATGAAAAAACAAAAAAAAGACACGTAGGAAAAGAATATTATCTTTTATCAGCAGTAGTTGTGTCGCCTTTGAACAGAGCACAAACTCTTGAGTCCATTTTCATCCAAGGTTTGGGTTTAGCATGAACTTAGGAATTTGATCTTGTTACTTAGAGTTTACTCCTTCAACTGGTTATTCTTCCAGTCCCTATGGAGAGTTTGTTAATGCCTCTTGCGTCGCAAGCTTTTGTCAATAATCACTATTGAGTCAATGCTTCCTGAGTTATCCATATGTCTCATACTCTTGTTCAATGGAAATTTAAATCTTGTGTCGACCATTCCTCAGAACTCTTAACTTTGCATGTCAGCCATACTCTCAGTGTATCTCAGAATCACATGAAGTTGTTGTCCTACCTTGTACCCTGGGCCTACTTTCATCATTGGTAGGTAACCTTGAACCCAGCAAATGACATCACCTCATTGGTCACTGAATGGGGGGTTTCCCTTTTGTTCAACGGAAAGAAATCTATTCAGACATTGGGATTCATGCAGTGTCTTGGATTCCATTATCCCTATTGTTCGTTTTATTGACTTTGTCAGTAGTTTTCCTTATTGGTTGTTATTCATATGGTCTCTTTTGTGCACTACTTGCATCTGGTGCATGTGAGAGACACACATGGTCATTGGTTCATGAAAATCCTATTCGTCTGAGCTCCTCCTAATCATCAAGCTATCTCTTTGTACCTTGTGATGGATGATGAGAGATTCCTTAATGCTCTCCTTTCAGTGGGTCTCCTTCAATCGACTTCACCTCATTTATTCTGGAAATGAGACCTAGAGTCCTATAAGTACCTAGAAGCTTGCAGTCATCAGTGGCAGGTTCTCCCACCATCGATAGTTGGGTATATATCAATGTCTCTTAATCGATGGATTCTTCAAGTGTTCAACCTCAACACCCTTATTCACACTTGTTGAATGTACTCGGTGCCTTGACACCTACTTTCATTATCGGTACATTGTCTCACATTTGTTAATGGTATACCTTAATGACCGGTAATCAAACGAAGTCTCATTGTGTTCGAATTCAACTCCTCTATTCACATGATGTAGACTTGCACCTTTGGTGGATAGTGTAGAAGATATTCAGCTTATAGTAGCAGCACCCCATATCTATTGTTGTCTTTCATTGGACCAGTACCTATATGACTTTAGTGATCATGGAAGATCATATTGTACTCCATTGTATAGAGATATCTTCAGTTGATTTTGAGGCTAGACTCCACTATGTCTTGTTCGTGACTATGATAGCCTGAGGCATATGCCCACTTTGTATTGCCTATTCATGGCCATGAACAACTATTTGATATATATCCACGTGGATCTACAGTGTAATTCAAATTGGTAGCCATGTGTACAAAGTCATTGTGGATTGTAATATTATCATGAGCAACTAGTACTTCCAGTTGAATCTTCATTACTCCACTTCTAGGAACTATAATATATTTCAGCCATCACAGATACTCCTCTGACCTCACACATTAGGGGGCATTTGTTATAGACAAAATTTCCTCACTCCATGCATCTTGCTTGGATGGCCTTCAATTTCCCTCTGCAGACTTAAATTCCCCTTTTTTGTTCACTCCAAGGCTAAAAATACACATTTTTGTACACATACGCAACCTACTAGTTAGACAACTCACGTATACGCAGGTTGCTCCACTACAGCCCGCGTACATCAGGTTTGGTGCTAAAAAATTAAAAAATATGTCAGGTTTCCATGCCATGTCACATGATCCATGATCCTTGACCTTCCATATACTGGAAATTCTCTGACTCGACCCTTCAATTCCATTTGGAGGCTATAAATTGAGCCATATCCAAGCCTTGGACAATCAACAATTCAACAATGAGAGCAAAGACACTCTGGAGAAATTCGACTTCATATTGAGTCTGCATCCCTTTGTCCTTGAAAGTTTGAACTTCTTGTGTTCATCCCCCAAGCTCTTCCTATCTTGTGATAGAGAACCTCATTGACTGCTACTTGTGAGCTTTCCTTTGTGGAGGATTGAAGTGGTGGAGGGACTTAGTTTATCGATTATGATATGTGTCATTATAGAAGTTTGTCACCTATGCACTTATGTTGATTACATCAATAGAAATACTCTTTTCTCATCCAATTGATATCTTGCAAATATTTGAATTACTTTCCATGGGCGTATTTTTCATGTATGTTAATGGATTATGCTAATTTATATGCTAACAGTATATATCATCACCACATGCTTGCGTATCTTGGTTATTGAGGACAAGTTGCAGGTATAAAGCTTTGGGTCATGTGCTCAATGGTGGTCTTCTTCGAACATCTGGATGAGGTAGGCTTACATCCTTCTCTTGTTAGCATTTCATTTTTATAGCATATTTGATATTAGAGTTTATTTCTCGGTGTCGTTCCGTCTGTTGTGGTTTTCCCCTAGCCATAGAGAGATTTTCCCCGTAACATTTATGCATTTAGATTTATTAGAATTTGAGAAATTACATATGGAATTATAGCTTGGTTAAAACTCTTAGAACCTATGGGACCTTCACATTAAATGGTGTTTCCTCTAGTTTCATTTCGATCACATATTTGATCCTTCATTTTGGTGGTAATGTCATAGGTATGTCTTTAAATAATTTCTTGATATCTTTATTTAATAGTGAACTTAGCAATTTCCTCTTTGCATGGTTGTAATCTTTATGCTTGCATGGGATTCAGCTTTGGTTCTAAACAAATGCACTGATGGGCTACATACCCTTCAATTTTGCATTGAGCAACTACATACCCTTCAATTTTGCATTGAAAAATGTCTGACAGAGTTCTTTTCTACTCTCCAAAGGAGTTGATTACAAATAACATGAAGGCAAACCCAAATCAAATATGCAATACCTAGATGGTTTAAACTCTATGGAAAATGTTGCGGTCTAGCTTAGCGTGAACCCAAATGGTAGCATCTAAGATTTGAGCATGGTTTCGATGAGGTGGCTCATCCAATGATTTTTAAGGGTTACATAAGATGTTTGTTTGGAACTTTAAATTACACCAAAATTCAATCATAGTCCACAACAGTTTTGAATGTCAGATTGTGACCAAATTCCTAGGAATTAGTTAGAGGAGAATGCATAATCTGTCAAGACAAGATATTTCCAATTCTCTTTCCTTTGTAGATGTTCGATAAATGGCCAATGAGAAAAATATGGGTCATTCAACACGTTGGGGTTAGAATCTAATTAACAAAAAAAGGCCCTCTTAATATTGTTTATCCTACGTCATGTTGGGCCTTACATTTTTAGCATCATAGATCATGGTGATTTCAGAGTTGCAAGAATTTGCGAAGAGTTTCAGCAAAAATATGCATGGCATTTCGTGTCTTCAGCTAGTTTCAAGTGCTCAATTTTTGTATAAAGATTCAACGATTCCCGTGTTTTTTTTTGGGGGGGTGGAGGGGGTTCATATTTCTTTCTAGCAATCCAATTAGGATATACATAATGTACAATTTCATAATTTATCGATTTCATTAATGATGGAAGGTTTTTTACTCTGATTTTGGGATAACACGGATTCCATTGCAATTAGGCTACACTCTCAACTAGTCTCTCCTTTCTTTAGACGAAGGTGAGATGTTGTAATCAAGCACTAAGACGAGGTGAAATGGAACCTGCTTGAGAAAAATAAATTCAATCTATCAACCCCCACTCAAAAAAAATGTAAAGTTTTCCCTTACAAGAATACAAGAGATTTACTTGCACCACATTATTTGCAATCCTTAGTAGTTAAACTAGCTAAGTTTTGAGCTCAATATTCATAATAGTAAAAGAAAAAATCCAAATAAACCATTTTCTCTACATGAACTGAGTTTGTGACAGAGAAAATAAACTTGAGAACCATGGATGATTTTAAGGATGAAAATTTATTTTAAAATGTAGAAACCTTGGCGAATCTTACTAATCCTTCATATGCCAACTATAAATGTTTGGCGATATTTTTGTAAAAATATTCAAATTTCTAAGGACTTTATATAGTTTGTATAAAATTTTGGCGATTTTTAAGGTAAAATAATTTTATCCTATAGAATTTGGG
>CBVK0100184233.1:0-20688 GCA_900067695.1 Picea abies
GCTCTTCCGATCTCACTTAGAACAGTCGCCAGCCCTGAGACCTTAAATGGTTAAAAGTGATGGGAACCTGGGCTTGAGCGTTGATTATGTGTCTTGGAGGTCCTAACCNGATGGGAACCTGGGCTTGAGCGTTGATTATGTGTCTTGGAGGTCCTAACCTTGCAGGGTAGGATGGGCGGGAGGTCAGTCGTAATTAGCGGACAATTTTACTTTTGTCGCTAATTGTTTGCGTGTGCACCTTGCCTGTGGTCTTATTTGTTTGCAGTTACTCGTCGTATGCTTTGTCTTCTTGCGAGGAACACTGTGGTCGCGTCTTGTCGATTGTCAAGGGGCGCCATAGAGTCAAGTGTGTTGTTAATTCTACACGCGCGCACACACGTTAAACACACACAAAAAAAAATTTGCACCTGTATTCTAGAATGGTTGTCGTAACGAGGCGGTTCGTGACAATGAAGAGCTCACTAATATAAAGAGAGAAATAGCAAGGCTCAAATTGAAGCTGCGACAGGATAAGAAGATGGTTCAGGTATGCAAACCAGAGACTAGGGAAAGTCTCGATGATTTGGAAAATGAATTGGGATCAACTGATGATCTCAAGCACTGCCAGGAGGGAAGAGATGGAATTTCAACTTGCCAGGAGGGAAATGATAAGAGGTCATTGTGGGATCTCGAAGACTGCCAGGAGGGCAGCAGAAGCATCTTAGATTACCAGGTGGGTATAGATGAGAATGCAGGACTAGTTGAAAGTCTCATGGACTCGGAGGAGAGTTCAATTAAATAGGGAGTGTTGATGAAGATGGGATCGGTTGATCTGATAATCTGCCAGGGAAGCAGCAAAAAAATCCGATATTTCCAGGTGGGCAGGGATGAGCAGGTGAATTTGGATTAGCCCAAGAAGCTGACAGCGCAGATGAGACTGTCTAAAGGTCTCATAAATTCTGAGATGAATTTAGATCAGCAGGTGAAACTGACAGAAGAGGAGGAATATCAGGATGATATTCTTATGATTGGGGGAATTGGAATATTCTTACCATTTGCCCAGTAGGAGGCAAAAGTATGTTTGCAGATGATGCAGAAACATCAGAAGAACAGTCACAGCTGACGATGACTGTCAGGGAAGAAGAAGAATTGGAGCAGGTGTTTGAGACTGCCCAAGCCCAAGCAGAGGCGGACGAAGAGGAGAATGAGCATTCAGAGGAATGTCTCAACATATTCAGCCAAGAAGCTGAAGAAGTTGTAGCACTGAAGCTGACAGTAGAAGAAGGAAAGAAGAGTGATCATTCTGAGGAATGGCTCAATGACTTCAGCCAAGAAGTTGAGGAAGCTGTAGCGTTGAAGCTGACAGTCGAAGGAGCACACAAAGAAGATGATGAGAATTATGAGGAATGGCTCAATATTTTCAGCCAGGAAGCTGAAAAGACTGCAATAGGGGAGGTTGCAGAAGTAGAGGAGGAAGAGGCAGACATCATTTGTTTTGCTGATCTGTGGGAACAGGTTGAATCCCTGGAAGAGAGGGTAAAAGTGCAGGGCATGCACATCCAATAGGTGAAGTTGGAAACTAATGAAGGAGGCATGGGAGATCATGGTGATCTTCTCATGTGCCAAAAAAATTTGCAGCTGAGGAGACTGGAAGAACAGGGCCAGCCATGGGAGCAGCTAGATGCAGTGATCAAAGAGATCATGGAGCTGATGTTCAGGTTAGAAGAGACTCCCAACAAGGAGTAGCTGAGCAGAAGGAAGGAAGTAGCAGTAGCAGCATAGAAGCAGCAGCAGCAAGTTGGAGCGGATGAACAACTCCAAAGGATGATTTGGGATCCAGGAGGATTCCAGCCACTTAGAGGGGAAGCGCATGAGCAGGAGCTCATGATTTTGCAGATGAGGAGTTTGATGCAACAGCATATCTCCACGTCAACCAGGCAGCCAGCCAGCCACGTCGAGAGTGTGCATTCAAAGCTGAAGAGAGAGGCACAGCCTCATTTGAATTTGAAATTGAATGTAATTAATGTTTTAATCTGGTGAGTTGTAGAGTCGTGCCTTTGTGCAGGCATTAGGTAGATCGGCCTTTAATGTGTGTAGTGGCCGAGATCTAGATCCGATAGCGGACTAGACAACCCATTCAATGCAATTGAATAAAGTAGGTAGACCTGGAGGGAAGCACTCGATGAGCCCCTCAGGTAAAAGAGATTTTCAGATCTCATTTTGGGTGAGAGAGTTGGAGGATTGAGTTGAGGAGAGCCAAAGAGAGATCGAGAACACCCTTGTAAAAATAGGCATTTGCCATTTTAATACAAAGAGCAGTTTTTCCTGCATTATTCTGTGTTATGTGGATGTCTGTGTGTGTTCTCCATGTATGATGTAGATGTATGTTATGTTGATGCATTCTGCAAGAGTTGTTTGGTTTTAGGCTTGAGAGGTCTTTGAGGCTTCACACCAGGAGGGTGTGACAAGACGCTGTGGGTTCTGAGGGCCATGCACAGAGGATGCATTTTTGAACTTTGCGGAGTCAGACAAAGACGTGCTGTGGCACAAGAACTGGAGTCAACAACTCAGGAGGAAGACCTCAAGGTTGTTGAATACCTTGGAGGCAAGGCTGTGTACGAGAGACACAGTTGCAGACAAAATTCTGTCGTGGATTCTGTAGAGCTCTGCCAAGTGGGCATTGAGCATGTGCACAGTGGTGCATCGAGGAAGGAACTCTTCTCTGAGTTCAAAGGAAGCAGAATCACTGAGGATTCTAAGAGCTCTGCCAGGGGGGGCATCGAGCAGGTGCATAGGTGCACAGAGGAGACAAAACTGTTGAACGTTCTATGGAGAAGATACTCCACCAAGAGGGCATCGAGGAAGTGTGAAGATAGACACAGAAGTGGAGGGAACTCTTTCAGTTTTGGAATTTAGAGGAAAAATCCACCGAAGGATCTTCACTGGGTTACTGAATACCCAGAAGGCTCAGCAAGAGGTTGCTTGAGTAGAAGATAGCTAGGAGGGCGTCCATATTCTCCATCTGTGGGAGAAGAAAGAAAAAATCCCTTAGGGGTCTAAGTGGTTGCAGAAGCTCAGAAGAGATAGCACCAGTGTGTGCATGAGGAGACTCTGCAGAGGCGCAGAAGTCAAAAGAATCCTTTGAGGGTTCGAAGGAAGAAAGATCAGGAGGAACAATGCTTTTACACGTGTTGGCGAAGCTCAGAGTCGAGGAGTTCACAGAGGAAAAGGAAAACAAAGGTTGAGGCCTTTGGGAATTGGAAATTCTTCCAAGTCTCGGAAGAAAGTGCAGAAGCTCAAGAGGGAGCACAACAGTCGTCGGATCGGCGTAGGTAAGAGACCTGGACAATTGGGTTTTTACGACCAGGAGGAGCCTATAGAAGGAGGAGACCGTCAGCCATCAGATCTCACTCAGATACCTGTCAATTGTTGGATTGGGTGAAGGCACGCAGAGTTTAGCCTCTGGAGGAGCGCAGGGAAGGAGAAAGGATCCGTGCCATTAGATCAGGTATAGGAGCGTCGACAGACGTCGGATCTGCGGAAGTTGCGAGGGAGTTAAGCCCTCGTGAATAGGAGGAGAAATCCCGACAAGGGGCGTAACCATCGGGAGAGTAGTCATCGGGAAATTGGGATTCTCGAGGACAAGAAAATCGAGACATTCCAAGTCTCGAAACACCGGAGCGATCTGGACCGTCCGTTAGCGGAGACATGTGGCGGAGATCGAGCGCCCGTCGGTACTTTGGTGCATCAGGAAATCGGAGTTCCTGAGGACAAGAAAGTTATGAAATCACAAGTCCTGAAACCTCGGAATAATCGGGACTGTCCATTAGAGGGGACACGTGGAAGAAATCAGCGCCATCGGGAAAAGTCCCGACAAGGAAGTTATTGATTGGTGTTTGGGTCATCTGGATATCGGGGATCCCAAAGACAAAGTGTTTGCACATTTTGGAAACGCGAAGGCCGAAACCCTGATGAGCGGAAGCCAGTTGTTAGCACAATAAAAAGGAAAGAAGGAGCCACTGGGGGAGCCAGCTGTCACCGTATCGAAGAAGGAAGGAGCCTATGTTTAAGGGGGCCAGCTGTCAGCCTATCAGGATTCGAGGATCGGTAATCCCATGAGCCAATGCATTTTGGCATTGGAAACCACGAAACCTTGACGAGGAATATAAGCCCAAGGTCACGGGGATAGTGGTCATATTGGGTAAGGAGCCTAGCCAGGAGGGCTAACGTCTAGGGAGCGCGTCGGGATTTGAGGAATCGCGAGTCCTGAGGACGTTTGCATTTTTTCATTGAAAAGTCCAAAACCTCGATGGGGATACAAGATTGCGGTCTTGTGAGATAAAGGTCACGTGGACCAAGAGATTGGCCTGGAGGGCTAACGAAAAAAAGATCCCATTGGGAATTTGAAGTCCAAAAAACCCCAACAGAAAGACATTAGGCTACGGTCTTATGGGAAGGGGTTGCATGGACCAAAGGGAATAGCCAGAGGGGCTAAGGCTAGGCAGAGAGATCATCAGTGATCGAGGAATCGAGAGTACAGAAACTCTCGACAGAAGGAAGCACGAAACCCCGAACCCCGAAACTGAGTCAAGGAAAACCACGGTAAAGTGCAGAAGGCCGTGTGGAGGCAAGAAAGGACCTGTGGACTGGGTCAGATTTTCTCAGTGATTCCCAAGGGAATCCAAGGAGTCGCTTCGGCTTAGCAGAAGGGGATTTTTTGATCGATCCTGTGAGCAAGCGAGTAGAGGTGTAGCTAGCTAGCTTCACCTCCGTCATAAGTTCATGTGTTTCTCCGCATAACACGCATTTTTCACCGCTTCCGCTACTGAAGACGGTTTCCACATCCGCACCATAGCTCTTATCTTAGGGTTGAATCCATAGACGAAGTGCTCTGCCTGTCGTTGGTCATTATCCATATACGAAACATATTTGACCAGTTCCATAAATCTGATCTCATATTCTTCTACGGTTCTGTTTCCCTGTACTGAGGCATGAAATGCCCCTACCTGTTGTTCCTCATAGTATGTTGGTAGATATTTCCTTCGGAACCTCTCCTCGAAAAGTTCCCAAGATACTGTGTCTGGGGTAAGGTGCAGTTGTCTTTCTAGGTTGCCCCACCAGTTCAAGGCGCTACCTCTTAACTGAAAAATTGCGATCTTTGCCTTTGAGTTGGATGCATAGTCCCTTAAGCCAAAACACCTTGTCATGCCTTCCAACCATGCTTCCGCGCGTTCACTGGAGTGACCCCCGGCAAACTCCAGAAGTTTGATCTTCTATAATTCTCGTGTGATGTCTTCGGGTGGAGGTCATCCCCCTGAATCCCTTGATGCTTCTGGATTACCCGTTCCAGACATTGGGGGTTCCACTTCAGTCCCTGCTGGTTGTCGCCCCTTTAAAGTCTCATTAATGGCTTCCAACGAGCACAGTATGAGAGCTAGTTCAGGCGATGGTGGTGGTGGCGCGTGTGGTGTTGGCGGTGCTTGCGACGACGCTCCCCTGCCTCGACTCCCTCGAGTCCTAACCATTATGTATGCTTTAACCTGCATCAACCAAATTTGTGAGGGTGAGTTCAAGGACGTTTCAAATTGGTGCTACTTAAACTAGAAATAGGGTTAGGCGTAAGTTTTCCTTACTTGTCTATAAACAGACATTACTCCTTTAGGGGATTGGCTAGGTTAGGGTTAGGATTAAGCGTATAAGCTTGATTTCTTTTCCCCTATAAAAAAAAATATTGGTTCCCTTGCCCTCTACCTACGCTAGCCTTGCGCCATACTCGCCAATTCCTATGCTTACTCTCCTAGTGCATATGTTGCCTCCTCCCTGCCTGTCCTAGTCTAAGTCCTTTTAACTTTTCGCTTACAACTAAATATCCTTAATTTAGTACTTGATTTTAAAGGTTTGGTTTTCGCTTATATGCCTGGAGGGTTCTTTTGGATTTCGCAGTGAAATTTATTGATTGTGAGACTTAATTACTCTAGGTGGTACATCAACAAGATTATGGTTAATAAATAACTGATCGATCGCCTCCTTCCGGTATAGGGATTGACGCTAGCGACATATGCAGGAAATAAATAACTGATCGATCACCTCCTTCTGAAAGAAAGACAAAAAGAAGACGCATAGCATTGGTTGTGAAAGTATTGTTTTGCATGTGAAAACGAAGGAACTTACCCTCATGAATGAACATAAATGCTATGATGATATTTTGATTACATTATTAAGCTAATAGGGATGTTGAAGTAAAAACGACGGGCAACACGTCAATAGGAGGGACTTCGACTTGACAAAGTAATCATTCCGCGAGGCCGTGTTACGCATATAATAACTCAGAACGAATTGGCAAGGAAAACCAAAATGCTCTTCAAATGCACGCTGTGAATTTAAATTAATTAATTTAAATTCGAAACTGTCTCTATTTATTGTCATCACTCTCAGAATGTTCTTTTTGTGTTGTGCGCTCCACGTTACTCTGATTAATGTAGCAGGTGCCATGGACAACAGTGACATCTCGGCCAGACCAAAAGCCTTTAAATATACAAGCATTGCATAGATTTCTAGCCGTCGGTCACATGGAAGACTTGGCCACAGAGGTATAATAAGGGTAAGGAGGCAGTGCGCTGCAGGGCTTCACACATATCAAACGGTGGTAACCGTCCAAGCACAAGTTGTCGAGCCGGGTACCTCGTTGCAGACTAATATTTTGGTTCATGAACTCCTCGTCCCTGTTATTTAGTTTTGTTTGGCGCTTAACGTTGGGCTGTTGACTACATGTTTGTATATGGGATAGTGGTTTGAGTTGCTAAAAACAATGTTCAGCGTTGGCACTTGGTGCTGGGATTTATGTATGGTTTATTTGTTCGTTTGTGGACTCGGTGCATGTGTAGCTTGATATGTAGTGCATTTTATTTAATTATGTGATCTGGCTCAGGTTTAGACTAGGTCATTTGTGTGCACACACCCCTCTTTTAATTATTTCTATTATATATATATATGTGTGTGTGTGTGTGTGTGTGTGTGTGTGTATTTTTTAATTTTTATCTTTCATATTATATATGCATGCATATTTTTTTTTACTGTAATTTGTTAAATTATTAACCCATATGTATTCCGTAGTGAGGGTATAGTGGCTATAGAAAACGGTTGGGTGCATAACATGCTTCGCCTACAGAAACAGAGCAGCATAAACCTGGAGGAAAAGCAGGTCCTGGCATTCTTGGAATTAACATTGGCAAGACCAAAACAAGTGAAGATACAGTCACTGACTATATGGTACAGTTTTTTTTTTTTGTGTGTGGTTTTCAATATGTATAGAATTATACTAATTTCAATTGGGCATATTGTTGATATATAGATCTGTGTATATACTAAATCAAAATTGGGCAGTGTCATCACCTGAAATCCTGCACTGGTCCACATATCATAGCAATGCATCCAAACCAATATAAATTCCACATACAATATTCATACCATAGTGTTTCTTGGCTAGTGGTCATGATATCCACTTTCATCATCTTTATCCCTTGGTTATTTCATAGCCCATAACCTGCAGATTAGTCTGTAACACAAACTCATACATTTCTATGCATTATCATCATGTAATTGCATACTATCATCATTTCAATTTGGTATCCCTATACCGACAAATTAACATCAAAGTTTTCCAGTTAGAAATAGATCTCATAATATCCCATACTTCAATTTCGACACCCATTCATAAGATTATCATTTACCCAAAATAGATTGCATCATATCCAACATCATTCTAATAGTATTTTAAACATTCATAAAATTCACATTCTCACAATATGTCGCATCATATACATCATCATCAATAACATTTAAACATTCGTAAAATTTACATTCACATAATAGATCACATTACATACATCATCAACAATAACATTTAAACATTCGTAAAAGTTCATACATTTAAAGTTTAGGTGTATCACTTAATAGTTTCATTATGACTAGAAAATAAAGTATATAGGCCTTAGGTAATCCTGACTATCTAAGTCAAAAGGTGGTGTTACATACACCCAACCTTCGAGAAACATGTTCTCGAGGTGGTCAAAAAAGTGAGGGATAGTCTCACCATAGTGTCTCGACGTCTTCCCAAGTAGAAGATCTTGGACTATACTTGTCCCACTAGACCTTAACTTGGTCTACCAGATGGTTCCTGAGCTGTCAGACTCTACGGTCCAATATGCGTAATGGTTCTACCGTGAGGGTTCCCACATTCGATAACTTCAATTCCTTCCAATTTAGTTTATGTGATTCATCAACAACATAATGACGTAAAACAGATACATGAAATACATTATAAGTTTTATGCAAGTGGGGTGGCAGTACGAGATGATATGCAACGGGTCCAATTTTCTCTTGGATTCTGAATGGTCCTATAAATCGAGGTGACAACTTTGTCCCCTTCCCGAACCGTATGGTACTCTTATTAGGCCTGATACGAATGAAAACCTAGTCTCCCACTTCATAACTTCGGTCGGTCCTGTGTGCATCCACATAACTTTTCTGCCTATCCTGTGCTTCCTTTAGTCTTTGCCTAATCTGAATCACCTGTTCCTCCATCTCTTGAATCAATTCTGGCCCAATTGTTACTCGATCTTCTAGTCTATCCCAACTCAATGGCATTCTACATGGCCTCCCATACAAAGCTTCGTAGGGTGGCATTCCGATGGAGCTATGAAAACTGTTATTGTAGGCAAACTCTACCAAAGGTAGGTACTTCTCCCACTGGGTTTGATTATCCATTACATACATCATAAGCATGTATTCCATGACTTGATTTACTCTCTCATTTTTCCCATCTGTTTCAGGATGATAAGCTGTGCTTAAGTTCAACTAAGTCCCCAACGCTGACTGCAAACTTTTCCAAAACCTAGAAGTGAATCTGGAATCCCTATCTGAAATGATCTTCTTAGGTATCCCATGAAAACAGATAAGCTCACTTACAAACACACATGCCACATCAGTGACATCATAAGTGTCTCTAACTGGAATAAAATGAGCACTCTTGGTTAACTTATCCACTATCACAAGAATGGAATTGTGTCTATGGGATGTGAGCGGCAACCCCACAACAAAATCCATAGAGATGACTTCCCACTTGGACATAGGAACATCATGTGGTTGTAGGAGGCCTATCGGGTGATGGTGGTCAGCTTTCACTTGTTGACACTCTAGGCACTTGGTGATGAAATGGACTACATCGTGCTTCATGCCTACCCAAAAGAAGAGTTTCCTTATATCTGGGTACATATTCTTCACACCCGAATGCGCACAATAAAGTGCTCTATGGGATTCCTTCAATATGATGCTTCGAATATCCCCATTCTCAGGGATGTACATCCTTCCTCGATATCTTAACAACCCGTATGTTTCCAGACTATATCCTTCATACTTTGGATCTAACTGCCTCCCGCTCTCGAGGTTTGAAGTAACCTTTAAATACCAACTGTCTCGTTGGAGTTGTACCAACACATGTTCCCTCAGATTGACCTTTAAGGTCACCAAGGAGAAGATACGTGGTCTCCTACTCAAGGCATCTGCGACCACATTTTCATTTCCCTTGATGTACGAAATACCTAAATCATACTCACTCATAAACTCACTCCATCACCTTTGCCTGGCATTCATATCTTCTTTGAGTGAAGAGATGTTTTAAACTTTGATGGTCTGTTTTGAGCTCAAAGTTTCGCCCCACAAGATAGTGCCTCCAAATTTTCAGAGCTAGCATTACAGCTTCCAACTCTAAATCATGAGTCGTGTATAGCTCTTCATGTTTCTTTAACTTCCTTGATGCATAAGCTATCACTCCTCCATCCTGCATTAGGATGGCCCCCAACCCTTGCTTCGAGGCATCCATGTAGACTGCGAAGTCCTTTTCCATATTCGACACTTCTAGAATTGGCGCACTTGTTAGTAACCTCTTAAGCTCAATGAATGCACTATCACATTCTTCTGTCCATTCATACCTGACTCCCTTGCGTTGCAAAGTGGTGATGGGTTTCGCTATTTTTGAGAATCCTTCCACAAATCTCCAGTAATAACCTGCTAGTCCCATGACGCTTCTCACCTCATGGGCATTTTTCGGCACTAGCCACTCCATAATGGCCTTTACTTTTTATGGATCCACAAAGATTCCTTTGCCGGAAATGATATGACCTAAATAGTGAATATCTTTCTGGAAGAAGGAACACTTTGACAACTTCCCATATAATTTGTTCTCCCTAAGGCAGGACAACACTACCTATAGGTGTTCGTCATGTTCTCTTTCATTCTTGGAATAGATGAGGATGTCATCTAGAAAGACTTGTACAAATCGATCTAAGTACTTCTGGAATACGCCATTCATTAGGCTCATGAATACTGCTGGTGCATTGGTCAATCCGAAAGGTACTACAACAAATTCGTAATGTCCAAACTGAGTTCGAAAGGCAGTTTTTGGGACATCACCTTCCTTAATCTTTAACTGATGATACCTTCATCACAAATCAATCTTTGAGAATACTACTGCTCCTTTCATCTGATCGAAGAGGTCATCTATTCGCGGCATTGGGTACCTATTTTTCACTGTAGCACGGTTCAATTCCCTATAGTCTATACACAGTCGTAAGGATCCATCCTTCTTCTTTACAAAAATTACTGGTGTGCCCCAAGGTGAGACACTGGGCCTTATTAGCCCTAAGTCCAGTAACTCTTTCAACTGCATTTGCAATTCACAAAGTTTCAGCTCTGTCATCCGATACAGATTCTTGGAGATTGGTTCTTCACCAGGATTTAGCTTAATAGTAAAATCAAGCTCCCTCTCAAGAGGTAACCCTAGTAACTCATTCAGAAAAACATCCTTAAATTCTGACAATACCGAGTACTGATCCAGTGAGGGTCCCTTCCTTTCATTCACTACTTCCACTACATACAATCGACACCCTTGTCGCAAGCATCGCTTAACCTTCATAATTGATATAAAGCGTAATGACACTTTTCTCCATACACCCTGGATCTCTACTAACCTTCCTTTGTTTTTGACACAAAGCACCCTCTTTGTGAAACAATCTACCATGGCTCAGTGAGCTACTAACCAATCCATTCCAATGATTAGGTCATATTCCCTGAGAGCAGTGACGTATACCTTCAACCTGGTAGTACACACTCCCATGTCTACTATACAATTATCGACACTAGGTCCTACTGCTTTTTTTTCCCCCAAAGCCATCTCGACTTGCTTAAAGTCATCATGCTCATAGGCTGCCAACCCACTCTTTTCTAATGCAGATGGTGAAATGAAACTATCTGTCACACCGGAATCAAATAAAATCTTAACATTGATATGATTTAGCATACCTGATGACTCCACCACCATGGATTGATGTTTGGTATGGTGATTATTAACCACTGTGTAAATCTGGTGGCTGCTACTTGCTCTCCCCATCGGTGCCTTTCCTTCTCTATGAACGAACCCTGATTGTAACTCTGGGCAGTCACGCTCGTAATGGGGTCCTCTGCACCCCCAATAGGTAACACGAGATTGAACTTGTGCACTGTTATGTGATTGTCTCTTAAATGAGTTCCTTCCCTTGGAACCCCTACCCCTACTAGTTGTTCCCTGAGATGGTCGTGGACCTGTCTGCTTTGTTGGCGATGAACGAGATGCTGCACTCATTTCCATTGAAATCCCTGTGGCTACTTTCCTTGGCGTGACTTTATTACCATATGGCGGTGGCCTTGATCCCCCTCCCCTGGGAAATGTCCTTGGGACCCTCCCTATGAATCCAGGATGATGCGGAAAAGTCAGTGTTGTATCCCCGGTTAAGTTGATGCAGTATCATCTCTCCACGTCAACCAACCAGCCAACTAGCCACATCGAGAGCGTGCATTCAAGGCTGAAGAGAGAGGCGCAACCTCATTTGAATTTGAAATTGAATGTAATTAATGTTTTAAGCTGGTGATATGTAGAGCCATGCCTTTGTGCAGGCATTAGGTAGATCGGCCTTTAATGTGTGTAATGGATGAGATCTACATCCGATAGCGGACTAGACAACCCATTCAATGCAATTGAATAGAGTAGGTAGACCTGGAGGGAAATGCTTGATGAGCCCCTCAGGTAAAAGATATTTTCAGATCTCATTTTGGGTGAGAGAGTTGGAGGATTGAGTTGAGGAGAGCCAGAGAGAGCTCGAGAACACCCTTGTAAAACCAGGCAGTTGCCATTTTAATACAAAGAGCAGTTTTTCCTGCATTATTTTGTGTTGTGTGGATGTATGTGTGTGTTTTCCATGTATGTTGTAGATGTATGTTATGTTGATCCATTCTACAGGAGTTTTTTGGTTTCAGGCTTGAGAGGTCTCTGAGGATTCTCACCAGGAGGGTGTGACAGGACGCTGCGGGTTCTGAGGGTCGTGCACAGAGGATGCATTTCTGAACTCTGCGGAGTCAGACAAAGACGTGTTGCGGCACAAGAATTGGAGTCAACAACTCAGGAGGAAGACCTCAAGGTTGTTGATTACCTTGGAGGCAAGGCTATGTACGAGAGACACAGTTGTAGACATAATTTCACCATGAATTCTGTAGATCTCTGCCAAGTGGGCATTGAGCGTGTGCACAATGGTGCATTGAGGAAGGAACTCTGTTGTGAGTTCAAAGGAAGTAGAATCATTGAGGATTCTAAGAGCTCTTCCAGGGGGGGCATCGATCAGGTGCATAGGTGCACAGAGGAGACAAAATTGTTGAACGTTATGTGGAGAAGATACTCCACCAGAAGGGCGTCGAGGAAGTGTGCAGATAGACACAGAAGTGGAGGGAACTCTTTGAGTTCTGGAATTTAGAGGAAAAATCCACCAAAGGATCTTCATTGGGTTATTGAATACCTAGAAGGATCAACAAGAGGTTGCTTGAGTAGAAGATAGCCAGGAGGGCGTCCATATTCTCCATTTGTGGGAGAAGAAAGACAAAATCCCTTAGGGGTCTAAGTGGTTGCAGAAGCTTAGAAGAGATAGAACCAGCGTGTGCACGAGGAGACCTTGCAGAGGCGTAGAATTCAAAAGAATCATTTGAGGGTTCAAAGGAAGAAATCTTAGGAGGAACAATGCTTTTACATGCGTTGGCGAAGCTCAGAGTCGAGGAGTTCACAGAGGAAAAGGAGAACAAAGGTTGAGGCCTTTGGGAACTGGAAATTCTTCCAAGTCTCGAAAGAAAGTGTAGAAGCTCAGGAGGGAGAAAAACAACCATCGGATTGGTGGAGGAAAGAGATCTGGACCATTGGGTTTTTATGTCTAGGAGGAGCCTACAGAAGGAGGAGACCATCATCCGTCAGATCTCACTTGGATACCCGTCAGTCGTTGGATCGGATGAAGGCACACAGAGTTTAGCCTCAGGAGGAGCATAAGGAAGGAGAACAGATCCATGCCATTAGATCTGGTACAGGATCACCGACAGCTGTCGGATCTGTGGAAGTTGCGAGGGAGTTAAGCCCTCGTGAATACGAGGAGAAATCCTGACAAGGGGCGTAACCATCGGGAGAGTAGTCATCGGGAAATCGGGATTCTTGAGGACAAGAAAATAGAGACATTCTAAGTGTTGAAACACCAGAGCGATCTGGACCATCCGTTAGCGGAGACACGTGGCGGAGATCGAGTGCCCGTCGATACTTTTGCGCATCGGGAAATCAGAGTTCTTGAGGACAAGAAAGTTGGGACATCACAAGTCTCAAAACCCCAGAATAATCAGGACCGTCCATTAGAGGGGACGCGTGGAAGAAATCAGCGCCATCGGGAAAAGTCCCGACAAGGAAGTTGTTGATCGGTGTTTGGGTCATATGGATATCGAGGATCCCGAAGACAAAGTGTTTTCACATTTTGGAAAAGTGAAGGTCGAAGCCCCAATGAGTGAAAGCTAGCTGTCAGCACGACGAAAAGGAAAGAAGGAGCCACTACGGGAGCCAGCTGTCAGCGTATCGAAGAAGGAAGGAGTCGTCATTTAAGGGGGCCAGCTATCAGCCTATTGGGATTTAAGGATTGGTAATCCCATGAGCCAATGTATTCTGGAATTGGAAACCTCAAAACCTCGATGTGGAATATAATCCTGAGGTCACGGGGATAGTGGTCATATTGGGTAAGGAGCCTAGCTAGGAGGGCTAACGTGTAGGGAGCACGTCGGGATTCGAGGAATCGTGAGTCTTGAGGACGTTTGCATTTTTCATTGAAAAGTTTGAAACCCCGATGGGGACACAAGGCTGCGGTCTTGTGAGATAAAGGTCACGTGGACCAAGATCTTGGCCTGGAGGGCTAACGGGAAAAAGAGCCCATCGAGAATTTGAAGTCCAAAAAACCCTGACAGAAAGACATAAGGTTGCGGTCTTATGGGAAGCGGTTGCATGGACCAAAGGGCATAGCCAGAGGGGCTAAGGCCGGGCAGAGAGCTCATCGGTGATCGGGGAATCAAGAGTACAGAAACTCTCGGCAGCAAGAAGCATGAAACCCCGAACCCCGAAACTGAGTCGGGGAAAACCACGGAAAAGTGCAGAAGGCCATGTGGAGGAAAGAAAGGACCTGTGGACTGGGTCAGATTTTCTCAGTGATTCCCGAGGGAATCCAAGGAGCCGCTTTGGCTCAACAGAAGGGGATTTTTTGATCGATCCTGTGAGCAGGTGAGTAGAGATGTCGCTAGCTAGCTTTGCCTACGTTAAGTGGTATCAGAGCTAGAACTCTGTTTGTATATTTCAAGTAGAGGAAGGAAGACAGAGTTGTTGAGGACTCTGTAAGGATTGTTTGCAGGTAGGCAACAGTCGAGAAGACAGTCAGAGAGACTGTAGAAGGATGAAGCTGGTAGAACTCTTAGTGCGGAGTGACAGTAGCAGGTTTGCCAGGAAGGCAAATAGAGGCAGCGACATGGCTACTGAAGGTCGTAGGTATGCTGGGAGGAAAGAGCTATGGATCCAAGAAGATATAGATGAAGAGCTCATTGATATAAAGAGAGAAATAGCGAGGCTCGAATTGAATCTGTGACAGGATAAGAAGATGGTTCAGGTATGCGAACAAGAGACTAGGGAAAGTCTCAATGATTTGGAAAATGAATTGGGATCAACTGATGATCTCAAGCACTGCCAGGAGGGAAGAGATGGAATTTCAACTTTCCAGGAGGGAAATGATAAGAGGTCACTGTGGGATCTCGAAGACTGCCAAAAGGGCAGCAGAAGCATCTCAGATTGCCAGGTGGGAAGAGATGAGAATGCGGGACTAGCTGAAAGTCTCATGGACTCAGAGGAAAGTTCAATTAAATAGGGAGTGCTGATGAAGATGGGATCGGTTGATCTCATAATCTGCCAGGGAAAAAGCAAAAACATCCCATATTTCCAGGTGGGCAGGGATGAGCAGGTGAATTTGGATCAGCCCGAGAAGCTAACAGCGCAGATGAGACTGTCTGAAGGTCTCATAAATTCAGAGATGAATTTAGATCAGTAGGTGCAGCTGACAGAAGAGGAGGAAGATCACGATGATATTCTTATGATTGGGGGAATTGGAATATTCTTACCATTTTCCCAGGAGGAGGAAAATTTTTGTGTTGTAGATGATGCGGCTACAACAGAAGAATAGTCATAGCTGACAATGACTATCAGGGAAGAAGAAGAATTGGAGCAGGTGTTTGAGACTACCCAAGCCCAAGCAGAAGCGGACGAAGAGGAGAATGAGCATTCATAGGAATGTCTCAACATATTCATCCAAGAAGCTGAAGAAGTTGTAGCACTGAAGATGACAGCAGAAGAAGGAAAGGAGAGTGAGCATTCTGAGGAATGGCTCAATGACTTCAGCCAAGAAGCCGAGGAAGATGTAGCGTTGAAGATGACAGTCAAAGGAGCACATGAAGAGGATGATGAGCATTATGAGGAATGGCTCAATATTTTCAGCTAGGAAGCTGAAAAGACTGCAACAGGGGAGGTTGCAGAAGCAGAGGAGGAAGAGGCAGACATCATTTGTTTTGCTGATCTGTGGCAATAGGTTGAATCCCTGGAAGAGAAGGTAAAAGTGCAGGGTGTGCACATCCAACAGGTGAATTTGGAAACTAATGAAGGAGGCATGGGAGATCATGGTGATCTTCTCATGTGCCAAAAAATTTTGCAGCTGAGGAGACTGCAAGAACAGGGCCAACCATGGGAGCAGCTGGATGCAGTGATCGAAGAGATCATGGAGTTGATGTGGAGGTCAGCAGAGACTCCCAGCGAGGAGTAGCTGAGCAGAAGGAAGGAAGTAGCAACAACAACACAGAAGCAACAACAGCAAGTTGGAGTGGATGAAAAACTCCAAAGGATGATTTGGGATCCAGGAGGATTCCAACCACTTAGAGGGGAAGCGCATGAGCAGGAGCTCATGATTTTGCAGCTGAGGAGTTTGATGCAGGAGCATATCTCCACGTCAACCAGCCAGCCAGCCAGCCACGTCGAGAATGTGCATTCAAAGCTGAAGAGAGAGGCACAGCCTCATTTGAATTTGAAATTGAATGTAATTAATGTTTTAAGCTGGTGATTTGTAGAGTCGTGCCTTTGTGAAGGCATTAGGTAGATTGGCCTTTAATGTGTGTAATGGCTGAGATCTAGATCCGATAGCGGACTAGACAGCCCATTCAATGCAATTGAATAGAGTAGGTAGACCTGGAGGGAAGCGCTCGATGAGCCCCTCAGGTAAAAGAGATTTTCAGATCTCATTTTGGGTGAGAGAGTTGGAGGATTGAGTTGACGAGAGCCAGAGAGAGCTCGAGAACACCCTTGTAAAAACAGGCATTTGCCATTTTAATACAAAGAGCAGTTTTTCCTGCATTATTCTGTGTTATGTGGATGTTTGTGTGTGTTCTCCATGTATGCTGTAGATGTATGTTATGTTGATGCATTCTGTAGGAGTTGTTTGGTTTCAGGCTTGAGAGGTCTTTGAGGCTTCACACTAGGAGGGTGTGATAGGACATTGCAGGTTCTGAGGGCCATGCACAGAGGATGAATTTTTGAACTCTGCAGAGTCATACAAAGACGTGTTGCGGCACAATAACTGGAGTCAACAACTCAGGAGGAAGACCTCAAGGTTGTTGAATACCTTGGAGGCAAGGCTGTGTATGAGAGACACAGTTGCAGACAAAATTCTGCTGTGAATTTTGTAGAGCTTTGCCAAGTGGGCATTGAGCGTGTGCATAGTGGTGCATTGAGGAAGGAACTCTACTATGAGTTCAAAGGAAGCAGAATCACTAAGGATTCTAAGAGCTCTGCCAGGGGGGGCATCTATCAGGTGCATAGGTGCACAGAGGAGACAAAATTGTTGAACGTTCTGTGGAGAAGATACTCCGCCAAGAGAGCGTCGAGGAACTGTGAAGATAGACACAAAAGTGGAGGGAACTCTTTGAGTTTTGGAAGTTAGAGGAAAAATCCACCGAAGGATCTTCACTAGGTTACTGAATACCCAGAAGGCTTAGCAAGAGGTTGCTTGAATAGAAGACAGCCAAGAGGACGTCCATATTCTCCATCTGTGGGAGAAGAAAGACAAAATCCCTTAGGGGTCTAAGTGGTTGCAGAAGCTTAGAAGAGATAGCACCAACGTGTGCATGAGGAGACTCTGTAGAGGCGCAGAAGTGAAAAGAATCCTTTGAGGGTTCGAAGGAAGAAAGCGTAGGAGGAACATAACTTTTACACGTGTTGGCGAAGCTTAGAGTCGAGGAGTTCACAGAGGAAAAGGAGAACAAAGGTTGAGGCATTTGGGAACTGGAAATTCTTCCAAGTCTCGGAAGAAAGTGCAGAAGCTCAAGAGGGAGCACAACAACCGTCGGATCGGTGGAGGAAAGAGATCTGGACCATTGGGTTTTTACATCCATGAGGAGCCTACAGAAGGAGGAGACCGTCAGCCATCGGATCTCACTCAGATACCCATCAGTCATTAGATCGGGTGAAGGTGCGTAGATTTTAGCCTCAGGAGGAGCGCAGGGAAGGAGAACGGATCCGTGCCATTAGATATGGTACAGGATCGTCGACAGCCGTCAGATCTACAGAAGTTGTGAGGGAGTTAAGCCCTCGTGAACAGGAGGGGAAATCCCAACAAGGGGCGTAACCATCGAGAGAGTAGTCATCGGGAAATGAGGATTCTCGAGGACAAGAAAATCGAGACATTCCAAGTTTCGAAACACTAGAGCGATCTGGACCGTCCGTTAGCGGAGACATGTGGCAGAGATCGAGTGCCCGTCGGTACTTTGGTGCATCGGGAAATCAAAGTTCCTGAGGACAAGAAAGTTATGAAATCACAAGCCTCGAAACCCCAGAATAATCGGGACCGTCCATCAGAGGGGACGCCTGGAAGAAATCTGCACCATCTGGAAAAGTCTCGATTATTCTGGGACAAGGAAGTTGTTGATCGGTGTTTGGGACATCTCGATATCGGGGATCCCGAAGACAAAGTGTTTGCACATTTTGGAAACTCAAAGGCCAAAACCCCGATGAGTGGAAGCCAGCTGTCAGCACAACATAAAGGAAAGAAGGAGCCACTGGGGGAGCCAGTTGTCAGCGTATCGAAGAAGGAAGGAGCCTCCGTTTAAGGGGGCCAGCTGTGAGCCTATCGGGATTCAAGGATTGGTAATCCAATGAGCCAATGCATTTTGGCATTGGAAAACCCAAAACCCCGACAAGGAATATAAGCCCAAGGTCACGGGGATAGTGGTCATATTGGTTAAGGATCCTAGCCAGGAGGGCTAACGTGTAGGGAGCACGTCGGGATTCGAGGAATCGCGAGTTCTGAGGATGTTTTCATTTTTGCATTGAAAAGTCCAAAACCCTGATGGGGACAGAAGGTTGCTGTCTTGTGAGATAAAGGTCATGTTGATCAAGAGCTTGGCCTGGAGGGCTAACGGGAAAAAGAGCCCATCGGGAATTTGAAGTCCAAAAAACCACGACAGAAAGACATTAGGATATGGTCTTATGGGAAGCGGTCGCATGGAACAAAGGGCATAGCCAGAGGGGCTAAGGTCGGGCAGAGAGCTCATCGGTGATCGTAGAATCGAGAGTACAGAAGCTCTCGACAGCAGGAAGCACGAAACCCTGAACCCCGAAACTAAGTCGAGGAAAACCACGGTAAAGTGCATAAGGTCGTGTGGAGGAAAGAAAGGAACTGTGGATTGGGTCAGATTTTCTCAGTGATTCCCGAGGGAATCCAAGGAGCCACTTCGGCTCAGCAGAAGGGGATTTTTTGATCGATCCTGTGAGTAGGTGAGTAGAGGTGTAGCTAGCTAGCTTCACCTATGTCATAAGTTTATGTGTTTCTCCGCATAATGCGCATTTTCCACCGCTTCCGCTACGGAAGATGGTTTCCACATCCGCACCATAGCTCTTATCTTAGGGTTCAATCCATAGACAAAGTGCTCTGCTTGTCGTTGGTCATTATTCATATACGAAACATGTTTGACTAGTTCCATAAATCTGATCTCATATTCTTCTACAGTTCTGTTTCCCTGTACTGAGGTATGACATGCCCCTACCTATTGTTCCTCGTAGTATGCTGGTAGATATTTCCTTCGGAACCTCTCCTCGAAAAGTTCCCAAGATACTGTGTCTGGGGTAAGGTGCAGTTGTCTTTCCAGGTTGCCCCACCAGTTCAAGGCGCTATCTCTTAACTGAAAAATTGCGATCTTTGCCTTTGAGTTGGACACATATTCCCTTAAGGCAAAACACCTTGTCATTCCTTCCAACCATGCTTCCGCGCGTTCACTGGCGTGACCCCCGAAAAAATCCATAAGTTTGATCTTTTGTAATTCTCGCATGATGTCTTCGAGTGGAGGTCCTCCCCCTGAATCCCTTGATGCTTCTGGATTACCCATTCCAAACGGTGGGGGTTCCACTTTAGTCCCTGCTGGTTGTTGCCCCTTTAAAGTCTCATTAATGGCTTCCAACGAGCGCAGTATGAGAGCTACTTCGGGCGATGGTGGTGGCGGTGCATGTGGTGTTGGCGGTGCTTGCGACAACGCTCCCCTACCTCGACTCCCTTGATTCCTGACCATTCTGTATGCTTTAACCTGCATCAACCAAATTTGTCACGGTGAGTTCAAGGAATTTTCAAATTGGTGCTACTTAAACTAGAAATAGGGTTAGGCGTAAGTTTTCTTTATTTGTCTATAAACAGACATTACTCCTTTAGGGGATTGGCTAGGTTAGGGTTAGGATTAAGCGTCTAAGCTTGATGTCTTTGCCCCTATAAAAAAAATATTGGTTCCCTTGCCCTGTACCTATGCTAGCCTTGCGCCATACTCGCCAATTCCTATGCTTACTCTCCTAGTGCATATGTCCTGTCCTAGTCTAAGTCCTTTTAACTTTTCGCTTACAACTAAATATCCTCCAATGCTTGACTCGTGAGATTTTCCCTGGCGCATAGTGTTGGCGTTGTCGAATGTTGCCTTGATATTTAGCGTTGACTTTGTCTGGTGGAATGGAGTGGGGGACTTGGCACTTGGCTCGATGAGTTGGGTGTGCGGTCTCATGAGCCTGATGCTTGGACAATCAGATTTTATACTTGGGATACAAAGATCAGCAGTGCTAAATAAGACTTTACCTTGATTTCCAGTGCATTCACTAATTATGATTCAACTTGGTTAGCTGGCTCCAGATCGATAGGTGAGGTAATAATCCAGTTAGTCTTAACCTTCATACTGTATCTTCCTAATAATAATACCACTCTAATCCCT
>CBVK0100184234.1:0-20688 GCA_900067695.1 Picea abies
AATACAATTACCGACATGATTAATCCACAATGGGGATTAATCCTATGAATAAAATAACAATAATAATAAGAATACTCTTCACAGTTATATTATTTCAACATTCACTTCCATAACATTTCAGTTCTAATCTCAACTTACCAAGCTTCCACACTTTATGTTGCAACCTGCCATTGCATTTTCCTGTAACCTCCTCTTCAATCAATGAATTTAAACAATTTGTCTCTTTCTTCTGTCCACTGTACATTCCCCTGGAATGTTTCAACATGAGTCTCCATAACTCTTCAATTTCCTTATCCAATCTACTTTCCAATGGACAAACATCACTCCATGGTAACTGGATCTATTTTTGAATGAAAGCATTATATTTTTCCATCCACACTTCCTTCTCATAAACATATGAGTTATAAACATTTCTCTTCCACTGATATCCTTTATAAATTTTATTTTATGTCTTCAGTTCAACTACATTTTCTATCTCAGTAGTTCTATTTTTCTTGAGACCTTCCTTCTTTCTCATTTCACTCATCATTTTAGGCTTCAAATTACAATCTACAATTTCACCTCTCTTGTTTCCCTTCAGGACAATTTCATGTTCTTCTTCTCCATACTGTAAAGATAACATAATACCATCTCTAAGAGATAAGATTTCCTCATACACCTTTGCTTCAATATGATATTCAGAAACAATATCTTGCTTTGAACTCACTTCATGCTTTCCTGTATCTGTACATAGATTCTTACCATAATTATTCAAATCTTCCAGCAAAAATGTTTCACTCTGTTTCCTCAAGAATTCGATATCCCTGATAGCTTCTTTTTCAGATTTGTCATATATCACAACTTCCTCATATGCATCCAACTCTAATTTTGCAACTTGAATGTCTACTTGTTGTTTCTCCAATCTCTGTTCCAAAAGATCTAATTCATGATATAAGCTTACCATCTCTTTTGGAATTTCTCCCATGTATTCTATGGAATCTTCATTATCTTCTTCCTCTACATCAACTATCAACCAACTTTCTTGATATTGATTGTCTTCAAGATTAACAGTCCACAATGACTGTCCATCCTCCACAAAATATTCTATATTACCATTCAGTTTATGCTCTTCCTTGGCATCAGCCTTATAGGATTGTCCATTACCTGCAAAATCTTTCACAACAACATTTAACAACTTCTCTTCCTCCTTCATCATAAGATTTTTTAAATCTCCTTTCATCTCTTGAAAAGCCAGAATTTTTCTTTTCTCCTTTTCTGTGACAAGATTAGATAGATTTCCTTTGTCAATGTATCCTACATTCACACATAAAATATTAGTTTTAAAACAATGAGACTCTAAAGTCCCCTTTGATGATCTCATCCTCAATTTTCTTAGATGACTTTCATTGCCAGAATACTCAATAAGATCCTCCTTGAATTCTATATCATCTTCTTCAGTTTCCTTGAAAAATATTTCTAATTCATGTTCACATGGACAAACTTCTTTCTGCCATACCATTTCTTTCTCAAGCCCAATTTTCTTGAGCTCTCTGACATTCCTCAAGACTAATGACTGTAGTCTCTGCCTATGCTACAATGAAAACCATTACACTCTCTTTCTCTTCATCACCCATCCATAATATTCATCTTCATTACTTTCTTGAATCAAATTCTCTAGTTTACTGAATCTTTCCCTGATCTCAGCAAACTCCTTACCATTCCCCTTATGACTTGTATTATGAATTCCCTTCAGCTAAAGATCCTTCTTCACCTGACTGTAGTCTTTATCTATATTCTTCATGTGATCATGAGAAATCATCTTTCTTCCTAACTTCATGACAGTATCAAGAAACTATCTTTTAGTACCCAGACCTGAGCAGTCTTCATGGCCACATCCATCCATATTCTTCTTTACTTGTGTGACAGTTTCAAGTGACTGTCCAACATATTTTGAATTTGTAAAACCTGCATACATACACCAATTGTTAGTTTCAAAATCATAAGGCTTCAAGGCTTCTTTTGTGGTCTCAATCATCATCTCTTCCAACTAATTTTCATCCCTCCAAGGATCCACGAAACCATAATATAACCTCATGTCTTCATATTCATCATTACTCTAACCAAGAATAGGTCTTTGTTCAGGTTCACATAAATAAACCTCTTCCTCAACACATATTCTTTGTTTAAACTCATCTCCTCTGAGTTCTTATTGCAACTGAACTCTTGTATCATACTCCAGTCTCCATTGTAACTGAATCTACTTGATTCTTTTCCTCATAAGAACCCAATGATACCTTTGGCCCTCCATATTTGTTTGTACAAACTCTCTCATCACTTCCAGCTGCACTTTTATTTGAGCCAACTCTCTATCAATATTTTCCTGAATTGATCTTCTATGGCCCTTCTCTAAACCTTCACTATGATTATCAACAACAACAGTCTTCTTTCCCTCATGAAATCCTCTTTTTTCATCATGGACTACGACCAATCCATCACTACAAGATGACTCCATCAACTTGTTTGTAGATACCACACCAATTCTTCCCATGTTTGGCCTTCTACTGGTTTCTCTTTTTCTGATTGTGACTCCCCCTTGAACCTCTAAGATAACCATCAATGGTCATCTCTTCTTTCCCATGTGGACTCCTCCTCTTCCACCTTATGGGCCGCAAACAACCTATTCTACTTTTGAAACAAGTACAACACTTGTTCCTAGTCCCAAGTCATCTCTTGGTGACTTTGATTCTTCTTGGCTCTTCACACAGAACCTTCCCTTGAGCACTCTTTCTCTTCAGCTTTCAAAGATGATAGGTCATTTCCTTACAACTACTCACTTTCCTTGGAGAACTACAGTTAGTCTCCCTTCCCGGCAATGCACTCTGTTGTCTTGGCTCATGCACAATCTTCTTTCATTATAGTTTATCCAACAAGGGTTTCTTCATACCCTCTGCACTTAATATCTCTTCCAACCTTTAGTTAGACAGATTCACTTCCTTCCACTCATCTTCTCTTCCTTTCACCTACATGCAACTAATCTCTTCACACAAAATTCAATGAATCTGAAAACCTTTTACCTCTCACCAGGGTATGCTTCAACCATATCATTATTGTAATTTATTTATGCTATTCTTCAAGCCAAGAACACTTCTTTGTAGGTTAGTCCTCAACAAAACCTATTCTACTTCTCTTACCAAGGTAGAATATCTTCCATGCACTCTGAAAGTTATGCACTTTCATATACTAATCTTGCAATCAACCTTTTTTTCATAAACAATTTCAAAAATTTCAAAACATATTACCTCAAATCATTCCTCCAATCTTGCAATGCTAGAATTCCTGAACCTTTCTTTCCAAGGATTACTGGTGAGCTACTCCCTCAGCCTCTGTAGTAAGCAAGTTTCTTCACCTTGCTATTTCACCTCACCAAAACTCCTTAGACTTCTTCCAATAGTCACCTTCTTCTTTATTGTTCTTAGAGAACTTTTTCTGTCTCTGATACCCTGATCTCTCAGGATTATTCACTCACACATAAAACCCTGATCTCTCAGTTGCAAAGTATTTCATCACCTCTCCTTTAAGTCTTCAATGAAGAATTTTGTGCCCATTCTCGTATGTATAGGCACTGTCATATAACGAGTTGAGTCTTGTGTCGCCAAGGTTGATCACACACATAAAACCCTCCATCGATTTCTCAACTTGAATTTGAGTTTACTCTGTCTATAAAAAATTCCCATTTTCCTATCTTTCATACAAACATCATATGCACATAAATTTTCCCCAATTTGTCTCAAATCCTTAACTCAAGATTTATTCCTCTCACACTAGTACATTTGGATCAAATTCCAATGACGCGTTCGACACAATTTCCACTTTATATTTTCAGGAGAACAACAAACAACGGACCCCCTCAAACGTCGTTTCACATGAAATCTCTTTTTCGACGACATAGATTTCGTCATTATTGCGACTTCTTGGGCATGGCAGGAAAGACGTCTTGGAAGTGGCAAGAGCGACGTCTTGGACATGGCAAGAGATACGTCTTGGATGTGGCAAGAGAGACATCTTGGACATGAAAAGAGAAACATCTTGGACGTGGCAAGAGCGGCGTCTTGGACATGGAAAGAGAGACGTCGTGGACATGGCAAGAGCGACGTCTTGGACGTGGAAAGAGAGACATCTTGGACGTGGAAAGAGCAACGTCTTGGGCATGGCAAGAGAGACGACTGGGAGGTGGCAAGAGAGACATCTTGGAGGTGGCAACAACGACGTTAAGACGTATCAGCTCTAATGTGGTTGCTATGTGAGCGACACTCTTGGAGGTGGCAATATCGACGTCTTGAAGGTATCAAGAGTGACATTAAGAGGTATCAGCTCTGACGTTTTTGCTATGGGAGAAACACTCCAAGACATCGCAAGAGCAACCGTGTTGTAGGTATTTAAAAAAAAAATATAATATCAAAACTAAGAGGGACAGGTACATTAACCTTTGCTAATATACTAGCCATATCAATATTTAAATCTATATCATTGATCTTGGAGCTGGAAAGAGCGACGTTAAGAGGTATCAACTCCGACATGGTTTCTATGGGAGCGACACTCCAAGACGTCGCAATAGCGACTGTGTTGTAGGTATTTTTAAAAAATACAATATCAATACTAAGAGGGACAGGTACATTAACCTTTGCTAATATATTATCCATATCAATATTTAAATCTATATCATCGGTCTTAGAGCTGGCAAGAATGACGTTAAGAGGTATCAACTCTGATGTGGTTTCTATGGGAGCGACACTCCAAGAAGTCGCAATAGCGACTGTGTTGTAGGTATTTAAAAAAATATATACAATATCAATACTGAGAGGGACATGTACATTAGCCTTTTCTAAGATACTAGCCATATTACTATTTAGATCTATATCATCGATCTTGGACCTGGAAAGAGCGACGTTAAGAGGTATCAACTCCGACGTGGTTGCTATGGGAGCGACACTTCAAGACGTCGCAATAGCGATTGTGTTGTAGGTATTTAAAAAAAATACAATATCAATATTGAGAGGGACAGGTACATTAACCTTTGTTAAGATACTAGCCATATCAATATTTAAATCTATATCATTGGTCTTAGGCAAGGTTGGTTGAGGAGGAGGACTAACTTCCAATGGTAAAGGGGTTCTTGTCTAATGAGGTTTAGGATCACTAGGATATGTCTCGGGTGTGTTATCACATGAACTCACAATTTTTGAGCTAAAGTCTGAAAGATCAAGTGAAATCATGCATAACTTAGAGGGAAGGCCCCCGCCACCTCACCAACCCTCTTTCACTTCAATCTAGCTTTCCTCCGACTGAAGGGGGTTTCCCTCAATTAAGATTGCGAGGACTTAGGGCAAGGAATCTCAATGTGGAGAGTGAAGTCTGAGAAAAATGCATTTGGGTAGCTTTAGACTATTGAAGAAAGTACTTGGAGGTCTCAAGATCAATGTCTTTTCATTGAGAATATGGAGTTAATCTAGCACTTCAATGGAGACCGACGAAAAAATAAGACTTGAAAGTCTATCATAGGATTATCACCTCATAAGCCTAGGTCAACCTCCTAGGAGAGAAAACCCTAGATTTTATCCCCTCATAAACTCTAGGTGTCATCCTATCCCTTCAATAGCTACTAGCACGAGATCAAGACAACTATGTTTTAAACCCTAGGGGGATAGCCACTTATAACCCCTAGAACTAAACCCTAGCCAAGCAAATCCTTAAGGGGATAGCCACTCCTAACCATTAAGGAAAACCTTGAATGCTTCAATGAGTTAAGATGGATAAAACAAGGGAAGGGGATGATCACTCTCAATCCTTCCTTAGGGTTTCAAGATTGTTCAAGGAGATACTAGTTGCAAGGGTTGATCTTGGGCTGGTAAATATGGCAGAATAGAATGAAGTAATCATAGAAAAATAAAGTGGTTTGTTTCTTATGTCTATCAAATTCTTTGGGATGCACTAAAGGCAGGACATAAAACAAATTCAAGTGATCTCCAAGTCTTCTATCCTCTTCATTTTGTGGCTAGATATGGTGACATCTTAGTTCCTCAGAAACTTCTACAACAACATGTATTCTCAGAAGGCTATATGTAATTGTTAATCCCTAGACAAAGTTGGGAATATAGTTCTATATTGAATTGATCTCATCTCGAACTTGGATATTAGTTTCTTGTGTAAAATATTGTTCTCAAGAAGACTAGAAGTATTGTTATACAAAGAATTAACTTCATTTTGAAGTATTTCATTAGTATCATGTAATGAATCAATGGCATTAGGAAGATTGGATTTAGTGTCCTACAATGAAGTAATTTCATTGGGTATTTCATTGTTATACTTCTATAAAGATGTGACTTTCTCATTAAACTAAGTAATAATATCCCACGATATAGTTTTTCCATTATGTATCTTGGTATTAGTCTCTTGCAAGGACGAGTCTATGGGTTGGGAACATGAAGTGCAAAGGCCCCCTTAACCTTCAAAAACAATGACCACCTTAAAAAATTCCCTAGGTCCAAAAAATAAAAAAAAGGCATATATTCCAAGACCATGGGCAGTGTTTGATCTAGTAACCATGTATACATCTTCAAGTCAGATAACTTCATCTTTGGAGAAGGTAAATTGGAATAATTGGGACAAATTGGACAAATTGGAGTTATTGGATTGCCTTAGTCTGTGGTTTTAAGGTCTTTCCCTAATAAGTTGTAGTAATATCTTGAGTTTAGTTCAGTCTTAGTTCTTTCTATTTCTCTATGGGCTTAACACATGTAATGTACACTAATAGAATATGTGTTCTTAGTGTGGAAATGTTTCTAATGGTATATATTCTCGATAATATCTTGGTGAAATAAAGGAGGTGTTTGATATCATGTACAAGTAATACTAGATTTATCCATTGATGAAGAAATGAGTGGAATTTATGAATCCACTATGACTTGAGAAGATTAATTTCAGATTCCAGAAGGATTGAGAAGATTGAGAAGATTAATTTCAGATTCCAGAAGGATTGAGAAGATTAATTTCAGAGGCAAAAAGAACAAGATCTTTGGGAGGTATAAATATAGGTAGTTCATTTCGCTTGACTCAATATACCTTTTCTTGATGATGTATTGCTCTTCTATATGGGTCCAGAAGAGATGTACTAAACCTTAAAGAGATTTGGATCTGTACAGTACGATTACAGGTATGGAAGTTAATATGTTAAATCTTCAATTGTGCCTAATGGGGTAGAGGAGTAGAAAACAACATTTGTTCTACAAATATTCAATTGTTCCTAATGGGGTAGAAGAGGAGAAAACAAGAGTTGTTCTACAAATAAAAAAATTTCAAACAGTGGCCTTCTAAGAAGGCTTCAAGTACCTAGGTTTTCAGCTAAAACCAATTGAATACAGGAAATGAGACTAATGATGGCTTATTGATAAGATTGAGTCTAGAACCAAGAAGTGGTGTAACAAATGGCTCACTTTGGGAGTTAGACTTAAATTGGTTAAGTTTGTCTTAGAGGCAATACATGTTTATTGGAAATCAATAGGTTTTATCCCAAAATGGGGGCTGGAGGTTATCAAGAAGAAATGTTTTAAATTTGTGGACAAGAAAGAGGGAAACTAATGGGATCCTTTTAGTTAAATGGTAGGAATTAGCCAAGAGTAAGGAGGTAGAAATCAATGTAGTTATTCAACTAAAGTTTGACATGATTTCCAAGGCACTTTGCTGAAATAAATCCATACAAGTATCATACAACAGAGATTGGGCACAATTTTTGAGGCATAGTTTGTTGTTGCGTTGATAGTACAGTGTCATACATGTCGTACAACAATTTGGTATGTTTTTCAAGGCATACTTGGCACATAAATCAATGTGGACTGTTGGCACATTTTACTAGATAAGTACTAAGTGTTTTACTTTAAAAATATTATTGTTGTGAACTCAGAATTTTCTTATGATCTCAATAAGAAGAAAACACATAAATCTATGTGGATTGTTGACACATTTTTCTAGATAAGTACTAAGTTTTATGCTAAAAATATTGTTGTTGTAAATTCAAAATTTCCCTATAAGCTCAATAAGAAAAAAAATCTCCTTGACCGGTTTTCCTCTTGTGGGATTTTCCAAGGGCATTGCCCAAAAAATCTGTGTTAAATGTGATTGAATGTTGTCCATTGTTCATTTATTTTTCCACTGCTAAGTTTCTAATCTTAGTCATTTGTATTTCTGCTCATAAAACACAGTCTGTTGAAGTTTTATTGGAGGTTGAAATTTGATTTGTGGTTGTGTTTGCCTAGTTTTAGGTGAAATTTCTACAGTTGAATCAAGTATGATTTCAGAGGCTGAGACTACAAATAAGGATACCTTTACATAATTAATCAAAATGTCACCATTGAAAAATATTCTCATTATTAAGATAAAAAAGCAAGTAACAAAGATAGCTTATCATTGTTCTAATCATAAGAGTCATCAAATTAATCATTCAATTTCCAATCTGAAGATTACTATAAACAAAAATAATGGTATCCTTACATTCCAAAGATCAAATTTCCAATGTCACTTGGAATTGCAATTTATAAAAATAATTAAAAAATTGTATCATAAAATCATCTCAAAAATAATGAACCTATGGTGAATCAAACCTTACACAATGCAAACAATTTTACTTGAAGCTCGGGAGATTTTACCAATCTCATTTCTTTAACCCATGATAATATCAATAATATATCTTCAAATTGGAGCAATTGGAGCACTTGAAGGCTTAAGTTGTATTTGAAAAAAAAACCCAAGACATCTAGACATCAACTCCCCTCTACTAATACTTTGAGAACAAATCATCTCTTAAAATAGAGGACATATTATATAATAATGCATAATGTTATCAAAATTAATTATATAATATAATTATTAGTAATTGGAATAATAATATATAATATTTTTTAAATTAATTATATAATATAATTACTATTAATTGAAATAGTGCATTGTTGAGATGTATCATCACCTACTTCTTTATTACAAGCATGTTTTTGTACATTTTGTGAAAGCCTATTTCACCTTGAAAGTAACTATACATTCATTATATTATTTTTTTTTCCAAAAAAAGTCATAATTTCGTTAATAAAAACGAAATCACTGTTGAGAGACAAGTCTTAAAAGCCTTCATCAAGATCCCTGCACTAAAAACTAAGTAATCCCATTAACATTAGCCCTCCCTACAAGTCAAAGGTGATTAAAGGACCTCATTAAATCAGCTGAAAATCCTTCATCAAGATCCCTATGCTAAAAAATGAGTAATCCCACTAAAATTACCCCTCCCTACAAGTCAGAAGTGATTTATAGACATTAAATCAGTTAACAGGTCCAAAAGTTTCTCCTTACCAATCCCCAAGACTGTAAAAGCAGAACAACTGATGTCTGAGCTCACATGAGAGCACACTTTTTAAACAAAATACATCATATACCCTTCCCTTTAAAGGGATTTCAACAGAGGCCCAAAAAAACTACAACAGAACAGAGAAAACATGACTCGGTACGAAATAAAATTGTAGGAATAAGGAATGTTCATATTTTGAGGATTGTCCATCCTCAATTTCCAAGATGTGCCAATGACCTGAAACTGATAATAAATCATCCTTGAAAAACCTATCACCTGGGGCTCATTTTTCCAGTAAACATGTTAAAAAAGAAATTTAATTAGAGGAAATTCTAAAAATTTGAAATAGAACATAATTTTATATTATAAAATTTCAACAAATTATAATGCTAACTAATTAATCATAATACCATTTATTATTCAATAAACATTGTACCATTACACCATCCACAACCAAACCATATTGAAATTTCAAAAATCAGTTTGATAATCACAAAAGTCAGGGGTTACACAATGGTCAAAAAAGAAAGTAGCTAACCATTTAAAAATGGGTAAAAATAAAGAAAACAAGGGAAATATTTGTTAAGCAGCTAGTCCCTGCCTTGTTGAAAAATCCCAAAAATAAGTAGTGTCCATGTATCCTGGTTGAATTCAAAATTTATCCTTGATTATCTAAATACCAAACATAATATAATAGACATTATATTAACAAGTGTATATAACCTATTATATTAATAATTATGTTATAGTTACTATGTTATATATTTATATTATATTGTATAGGTTAATAATTATTTAATTATTACTACACTATACATAGATCTTCACTATGTTATGGTTATCCTTTAACAGTTAATAAAGTTATCTTTTAGTCAGATATGCATGAATAGAGATCTGTTTATGAATTTAACTAAGATTTTTCCAGCAAACAAACATAAACTATTTTATCAAATGTAAACTGACAATCTAAAATATCTGTTTTTTTAATAACATGTAAAATACTGCAGATTTCCCTCATTGTTGTTGCCTTTCTGCGGACAAAATGTAAATTAATTGTTAGTAGAGCTTTTGGCAGGTCTTTGTTTTTGCCCTCTAGATTTTCATAAACAAGGTTTAGAGAATAATAAGATGCATCTGATAAGTTTTCCACTAACTTGGCCCACATTTATTATTCTAAATTCTACATTCTGCCATTACATATATTATTCTAAATTCTACTCAGATTGATGGAAAAACAACCTTTATATACTCTGCCACTACCTTTATATACTCTGCCAGAGGTACCCCAAAAAAAGTGATGTCTGCATATGGAAGAGCTAGCTCACAAAAAAAGCGATGTACGCATCTGGAGTGTGGGGTGAAATATACATAGTCATGTCAAATGTGAAGCCTCAGATCCATCATTGTGTTGTACGCAACATAAAAAAGTCGGGTAAACTAATATCAAGAGACAAAAGAATGTGGGTTGAACACACTCTCTAGGATAGCTTTTATAGTGAAAGTACATTAATCACTTGCTTTGAGAAAGGAACACTAGGAAATAGCCAAGACATGCAAAGGAACGTGCCCCCTTGATTATGATTAATAAATAATAATCAATATCATATGGCTATTTATATAACACAATATCCTAATCACTAAAACGAAAATGGAATTCCATGATACCAGATCATGTACAATCGCAGCGTCAAAAAATTTGCGTGCATCATCTATATCACTGCATTTGGCATACAAATCAATGACTATATTTCCCACAAAGACCTTTGACTCTAATCCACTTTTGATAATGAAAGATTGAATCTTCTTGCCAGGTTTTACAGCTCCTAGATTGGCACATGCATGGAGAACACCAACAACAAAAAATAGGTCCATGTTCATACCTAGCCCTTGCATTTGGAAAAATCGTTCCCGTGCCTCATCTCCACTTCCATTTTGGGTATTTCCTGCAATTATAACAATCCATGATATTATGTTTGGTTCACACATTCCATTAAACATTAGACTTGCACTCACTATGATGCCACATCTGGCATATATAACAACCAGGGAATTCCCCATGGTCACATCTGATTCGTGTCCAACATTAATGATATAGGCATGGACCTGGCTGCCATTTTCGGGGTCATTTGGGTTGGAACATGACCTAAGGACACTAGCAAGGATTATATTGTTTAATTTCAAACCAACTTGTTGCATTTGTTGAATGAGCTGGAGGACTTCATTGTCATTGTTATGCTGGGCATATCCTACTATTAACGCAATCCATGCTCCCAAATCTGGCTCTGGAATTTGGCCTAACTCTTTAAGTGCATGCTCTAATGTTCCAAATTTGGAACACATTCTAAATACATCTACCTCAAACCCATTTTTGATGATGTAACCATGGATATTCTTTCTTCGCTTTGGAGCATTTAGGTTAGAGCAAACACCAAGGACAGTAGACAAGGTTATATGGTCCAACTTCACACCTGCACAATGAATTTGCTTGCACATACCAAGCACTCGTTGTCTTGCCCTTGCTGGATATATCCACCCATCATAGCATTCCACGAGACCACGTTTTTCTCAGGCATTATGTCAAACACTCGGCTTGTATCACCTACACTAATTTACATATTTAACATTGAAGCTAATAAGCTAAATTGGCCCATGTTTTGAGAGTTGTTGATTTAAATATAAACCACTACTTTAATAACATTAGAGAGACAATCGCTTTATGACAACCTCGTAGTTAGTAAAGAGGACTACCCACCAACAAAACCATATTTTCTATCCTCTTACAAAAGTTGCAAAAGCTAGATTAATATGACACATTCAAAGTGATGCTTCAATTATAGTGAAAATGTGACATGTTCCTAGGTTGCGGCCGTTTGGCAAGATTGTAGGTCGTTTGGAAAGACTGTTGGTTGATGGTAATAGCTCCGATTGAGAAAAAATCCTCAGTTAAAATTTGTCTCTCGAACTAGGAGCAAGTGTCGTTATGCAGGATGCCACCTTACAACTGTTACGGAGGCTGCATGGTAGAGTAAACTTAGGTCGCTTAAGGGATTCACTCATTTCTATTTTGTACTAGATTTCTATTGTCGAACAATTGAATTTACTCATACTATTCATTGTCTTTGAGATAAGAGATGGAACTCGACCCTCAACGATGGTATCAATCTTTATACATCCATACTAGAAGAAGAACCTGAAGACTAAAAGAAAAGTATGACAGAATGGTACAAGGTTTGTGCCTTGCATTGCCTTGCCTTGACATGTCTTTCCTTGCCTTGAAAATCCATGCCATGCCTTGCCTTAACATGTCTTTCCTTGCCTTGAAATGCCATGCCTTGACTTGACAAGCCTTGCCTTGCTTTGGATTATATTATGAAAACAATGAGGAAGTCATCAATCTACAAGTGGATCATTGCAGACTTTACACTTTTATTTTTGATGGACCTATTTATGATATGGAGGATGGGCATGACCAAAAGAAGTCAGATATTCAGAAAAGCCAATATGCAGGTTTCATTTCTGAAGGAGAGCAGTTTTTGTTTCTTAACTCCAGCAAGGATGTAGAAAGGGTTCATGAACTGTAAAATGAAGAGAGGCCAGATTTTGATGCTTCAAACATTCTTAACAGAAAAATGGTCTCCAAATCATATAATTTGGATGTAGTCATTTTTCCTGATCCGAGGGGGGCCTTTTCCATAAACTTGGATGATGACCCTTGGTGTGATGAGGACATTGATTGGGTGGTTGAGCATCATTTTGGCCAAATATTTTTGCATAATATTTTTGCCCAAAGATGGAGAGAGGAACCATGGACATGGAAACAAACAAAATAGAGATCTAGAATATGTAATTCACTTCAAATCCATCTCAATATGAAGATAAATTTATTAGGTAGGAAATAAGAAAGAAATTAGTCCACAAATGGCCAAAATAGGTCAATGGAACTCATAAGTACAATAATCACCAATCAAAATGTAGTAGTGTCAAAGGCATCCCTTAAAAAGGAAAGATAGAAGCAAGAATCTAGACTAGTAGGAAAAAGAACAAAATAACAAATTGTACTAAGAGGAATCATTATCAACCTGAAATAGCAGTGATGGGATCATGAATATTTTTTCGACATCGATGACGAATACTGACAAGATCACTCTGTGACTTAGCCAACAACTTTGTGTCCTTAACCTATCATGGGAAAAATAAAACATATTAATCGTGGTCAAGCCTACACTGATGAAAAAATGAGTTGAAGAAATAAAATGGATTTGACAACAACCAAGCATCTTAATTCATACCAGTAGTACAAAATCTTACATTGCATGCTACCTTGTAAAATCACTTCAATAAATTGAACCTTGACTTGTTTATGAAATTTATAAACAAATGAAAGAATGAGATAACTATAACTTGTGTTCTACTTCCCAACACCAGAGACAAGTTTCTGATTCATCCTTGAGAACATCAACATTTTCATTTGGAATGCCATAGAAAGGATGTTGTCCAATAAGCAACACTAAACTTCTTGCAACTACTAGGTTGATCTCTACTCCTCCATTTTGATCTATCTTGTTCTTCAACTTCTCATAAATCTGTTGCACCAGTTTTGAGTATGGAAGCCTACTTTCTTCCAATAAGCGTGCAACAATCACATTTGATGGCATAGTTTGATTCATCTGTGTGTACTTCAAATGGCTTAGTGTGATCTGGAAACTGCAATACGGGGTCATCCATCACTGCAATACAAGGAATTGTTGTGATTGTTCATGAATAGCTTGGATTCTCTCGTCGAGAGTCACTTTTAAATTCTTACCTAAAATCTTCTCACCGAATATGATAAAGCCTATAAAATGACGAACTACTATCATTTCTTCATTATAGATTGATATCTTCTTTGAAATTGAAGCACAAATGGATAGAATAGCAACAAATAACATCTTTCTAGCCTGCATATTCGTGGAACTCAATCTCATTTAGAAAGATTATCTCTATTTTTCAGCAACTGAATGGGAAGTTTTTTAGGAAAGGACTTTAGAATCAAATGCGCTTTCCTAGCGAGAAAGGGCCCTGACCATGCAAACCAAAGAAAAAAGAGAATGAAAGGAGAAAATAACTTCATATTTTTGGAACTCTCTAGGAGTCATGTTTAACCTTGAATTATATTAATATATTCTACAACAATAGTCCCTCAAACTCATAAAGTAATAACGAAAAAGGTTGTGTTAAATTTATAGCAGCTGTGAGAGTCATTCTCCTGTAGGATGGCCAAGACCCTAGACGAGATCTAGGGCCCCTATTGCACTCCTGGGGTACTTGGTCTGGGACCAAACAGTCAGTGCCATGGAAAAAGACCCTTCTTAGGGCCCCCAATAAATGACTGAGGTTCTTAGTCTGAGATTAAGCAGATAAATCCCCTAGATATGTCTAGGGCCCCTAGAAATGTCCAGGGTACCCATGCCTGAGGCATGGGTTGATCCATGGTCTTGTACCATGGTGGAAAAGACCCTTATGAGGGCCCCCAGTATACGACTGGGGTTCTTGGTCTGGGACCAAGCAGTTAAAGTCCCTAGATAAGCCTAGGGTCCCTGGAAAAGTCCAGGGTACCCATGCATATGGCATGGGATGATTCTTGGTCTGGGGCCAAGCAGTTAAAGCCCCTAGATATGTCTAGGGCCCCTGGACATGGTCCAGGGTACCCATGCCTGGGGCATGGGTTTTTTGGTCTGGGACCAAGCAGTTAAAGCCCCTAGATATGTCTAGGGCCCCTGGACATGGTCCAGGGTACCCATGCCTGGGGCATGGGTTTCTTGGTCTGGGACCAAGCAGTTAAAGCCCCTAGATATGTCTAGGGCCCCTAGACATGGTCCAGGGTACCCATGCCTGGGGCATGGGTTTCTTGGTCTGGGACCAAGTAGTTAAAGCCCCTAGATATGTCTAGGGCCCCTGGACATGGTCCAGGGTACCCATGCCTGGGGCATGGGTTGATCCTTGGTCTCTGACCTTGGTGGATAAGACCCCAGGAAAAGTCCTGGGGCTACTTGATTCTCTATCAAGTACTTGATGGTACATGACCTTCCTTGAAGAAGGACATAACCACAAGAGGGATAAGTCCCATATGCAGTGATGATAAAGTAATAGGTTCACCATGTGATATGAAGGAGTGAGTAATGCTACCTTGCAAACCCTCCTTTACCCTTGGTTGATTGGTTTGGGGTTTTGTTGGTTTATTAAGGGGTAACGTTTTAAAGTTAAATACTAAATATTATTGTCACATGTTTAAATTCCAAATTTAAACATGTGACTTTTTAGTTAACTTAAACTAGCCCTAACCCTAACCTAAATACTATATAAGAAATCCCCCCTACACCTATTCACCTATCATTTTTTCTTCTTGTGATTGCATGGAGCCTCTCTAAGTCTGCGGCCTTAGTCCTCTTGATCTGTTGTTGATGTTTGTTGGTGCTGTGTTCTCTTAATATGTTGTTGATGTTTGTTGGTGCTGCATCCTCTTGATCTGCTATTACTTGTTGGCAGCCGCGTCCTCACTGCTGCTAATTCCTGGTGGCTGCCACGTCCTCTTTGCTGTGAATAAGTCTATGGTTGTTGCCCTTTTCTTGCTGTTGTGTGTAAGAATTCAAGCTGCCGTTGATATCATTGTTGTTTGGGCTTGGTTAGGTGCGTCCTCTCCTGAGTTGGAAGAAGGTACTAGTGTGGCCCTCTTCAGATCTGTTGTGTTCTCCTTTTGTGCTTAGGGTAAGTGCATTCGTTGGCTGGGTTTCATTGTATGAGTAGTGAGTTGGTATCCCTATCCTAAGTCTGTTGTGTGGCCCTCTAGCTAGGGCAGTGTTGTGGGTTACTGTTTTGTTAAAGCTTCTAAACTTCTCATTTTACATCACTGTTGAAACAAGGGTTTACAAACAGTCCAGGGTTTTCAAATATGAAGTTTTTTTTTGGGGGGGAAAGGGTTTTGCTATGAGGGTTTGATCTCCTTTTGTATTGTGTTTTTATCCCTGTGGCCTTTGGGCTTGGTGGCAAGAAAGTTCCTTCAATCTTTGGCATAGAGACCCACACTTGATCCATGAACTAAACCTTTGTCTGAGCATACAAACAAGGTCTATACCTATTGTGGTTATTGTGCTATCTTCAAAGGTAGGTTGTTGTACCAGGTATGCCTCCTACTTATATCCCTTTGATTTGTATCTGATCTGATTACAGAGTTGTTTAATATAGTAAGCATGGTATAGATCTAAAGATATGTTCATTGTAAAATGATTAGGCAGAGTTTTAGATCTGACATCTTTGTTTAATCATATAGATCTATTGTTGTATTCAGAGCTGTTCATTACTGCCTTAGATCTGAGTTATATTCATATGTGATCTGAGTTTTTACTCTTATGCTGCTACTATCTTTTTTAGATCTATCTCCTATATGTTTTATCTTTGATTAAACTACAGATCTAAGTTGTTTTAGTCATTGAATTTTAAAAGAGACTACTGTTTTTCAATTTTACCCTAAATCTAACATGGTATCAGAGCAAGGTTGTGTTCAGAGCTCAGTTCTTTAGTTCATGAGCTCACACAGGTCCAAGGATTCAAGCTTTATCCAACTTAGATCTAAGTTTTCTGTTTCGAAAATATCTTTCATCCCTGTCAGGTCTGAAGGCAAGTTAGAGGGAGCTTCAAACTTTAATATTTGCAAGCTCAGCATCATGAATATTCTCCAAGGACTGGAGCTAGATCATTTCATGACTACAGTAGTGAGGGAACCAACTATCAATGTTGGTAGGACAGATTTCAGAAGGACTATTTACTTGCTAACATTAATGATAAATATGACAGTAGCGACCAACAGTAGTAATCAGTATATCCACTGTGCTCTCCAAATATTATGCACGTAATATATTAATATGTTGCAAATGTGAACAAAGCCCCTACAAATATATTTCATTAGCAAACACATGATGAATGAAGGTTTCATATGATGTTGACCGGGCAGCAAAAGGGAACCCTGGAAAGGCAGGTGGATCTGTTGATGATAGAAAAAGGGATATAGTAGTGACCAACCTATTCAGCTGAATTTGGACAGGCCACTAACAATAAGGCTGAGGTGACAGCTCTGTGTAGTCTGGAAATAGGTATATACCTGAAGGTTAGTAAACTCAACTTAAATTAGAATGGAGGTTTTCGCAGAGAGACATAATGTATCGATTTCTTATTTATCACTGCATAAATATTTTTTCACTGACAAGTTTCAAGTGAACTCTTCACTCATCATCAGGGTCAGCACACGGAACTGATAGTCATGGGTAACATAATGTTAAGAATTAAATTCATGTCAAGGAATTGATAAGTATAAACTGGAAACTGTTGGATTTTCTGGAAAAGGATAAGGAACTGGGCAACAAGTTTATTGAAAACAGATTAAAAATATTTATGTATGGACAAACTTAGGTCCCATGATTGTTAGAATAGTCCCTTCATGATGGAACAAAAGACTATGATTTTGTCGGCAAATAGTCTTGGAATTCTTGGAAGAGGAATGGACTAAGAATATAACATAATTGTCTACCTGATGGTCATGAAATGTTTAATGTATATGTTGTTGATGATGTTTTCTTGTCTCTGAAACTAACTTATTATTCAGTGGTAGGTACCTTGAAATGTTGGGATGAATTTTTGTTCAGTCTCAGGGAATATAAGTTAGAGTGCTGGATTATTGGCATTGTTTCTATCATAGAGTGGATCAACCCAAAGTAGAAATGGATTCCAGAAATAGGATTGAGAGCAAAGCCACCAGACTCGACTCAGTGCAAAACCCACTTTGGGCCAAAGGGTAATAGTTGACCCGTGACTCAACAAACACCCAGTGGTCAACTCGGCATAAGACACAATGACCAGTACATGAAATATATTAAGCATACAAGTTAGTTTCATTTCATGGGAAACTATTTTTTAATGCTTTATGTACTCCATCTTTCATAAATGTTGTAAACCTTTTCAAAACTGAAAGGGATCTTTGTTGGATACAATGAGTCTTCTAAGGCTTACAGAATATATATCCCAAGTCAGAAACATAAATAAGTTAGACGAGATGTAACCTTCCATGAGGAAGTTGTCTTCAAATGATCTAGAAAGTTTCAGATCGATGATGAGCCAGATTCTCCTACAGCTGAGATTTCTGGTTCTGACTTTCAGAGGGAGGAAAGTCATGATGATCCAATGAATCAAGATTGAGTATTGGAACTTGTTGAGATATTGGAGAGGTTTCTTGAAGAACCTCCTATCAAGAGAAGACTTACTTGATTAAAAGAAACTCTACAAGAAGCAGAGAAACATGCAACCCCTTTCAGAGAAAGCAAAAGGCCTCAAAGGTTTACAAGTTATGTTGCTCTGATAAGTAATATTAGTGATATTGAACCTTCTTTGATGAAGCTAACAAGTTACAGGTTTGAAAAGATGCCATGTTGGATGAATACAAGTCCACCATGAAGAACAGTATGTGGGACATTTCCCAGGCCTAAAGGGAAGTCAATTTTCTCATCCAAATGGTTGACCTGCAGCTGACGAAAGTGTTTAAAAGTACAAAGCAAGATTCGTTGCTAGAGGCTTCTCCCAGAAATAAGGTATAGACTATGATGAGTTCTTTGCACCAGTAGCCAGGCATACACCATTTCGTACAGTTATTTCTCTTGCTTCTGTACTTGGTTGGAAATTACATCAAATGAATGTAAAGACTACTTTCCTTAATGGTGAACCCGATGGATTTCTAGTGTGTAACAAAGAGTCTTAGTTAAAGAAGGCTTTGTATGGTTTTAAACAAGAACCCCGAGTTTGGTATGACAGAATTGATGGCTTTCTGCAAAGTTTGGGATTCAATAAGAGCACTGATGATTCTAACCTCTACTTTAGAGTGGTTGAAAATCAACCTATCATTTAGTTTTGTATGTGGATGACCTTTTTCTTTACAGGAGAAGAAAAGTTGATTGTCTGGTGCAAGAGGGAGCTCATTTCTGAGTTCGAAATGTAAGAGCTAGGACTGATGCATCAATCCCTATGTTTAGAAGTTTGGCAGAAACCAAACAAGGTCTTCCTATCTCAAGGAAAATATGTAATAGACATATTGAAGAGGTTCGGCATGATGAATTGCAGGAGTATGTCAACTCTTATGGTTGCTAATCTAAAGAAGCTGAATGACTCAGATTCAAGATATGATTTGGTGGATCCCACCATGTATAGGAAACTTATTGGGTCTTTGATGTATTTGACTCACACTTGACCTGACATACAATATGTTGTAAATGCTCTTAGTCGGTTCATGTGTGAATCTAAACATATACATATGATTGCAGTAAAACATATCCTAAGATATGTTCGGGAGACTATAGCTTATGGTCTCAGATACACATCTAGTGGAGGTGTGTTGCTTTACAGATTCAGATTGGATGGGCAGTGTAGTGGACCGGAAGAGTACTTCCAGATATTGGTTTAGTTTGGGTTCAACTATGATTTCCTGGTCCAGCAGGAAACAGGGCTCCGTAGCCCAAAGCACTGCATAAGCAGAATACATTGCTGCTGGCAGAGAAGCAGTGTGGCCATTTTCAGACTTATTCAGGTCAAAGCTTGAACCCACAACTATTTACTATGACGATCAGAGTTGTATAAAGCTCACTAAGAACCTGGTGTTTCATTGAAACACATTGAGATGAGATATCAGTATATCCGAGACATGATTCAAAGTAAATTTCTCAACACTCAGTATGTTCGGACAGCAGAACAGACAACAGACATTTTTACCAAGCCACTGTCCTTGACAAAGTTTGCATAATTTTGTGACAAGCTTGGTGTAGCTGAGAATGTCTCTCTTGCTGAGAGGGAGTGTTAAATTTATAGCAGCTGCGAGAGCCATTCTCCTGTAGGATGGCCAAGACCCTAGACGAGATCTAGGGCCCCCAGTGCACTCCTGGGGTACTTGGTCTGGGATCAAACAGTTAGTACCATGGCAAAAGACCCTTCTTAGGGCCCCCAGTATAAGACTGGGGTTCTTAGTCTGAGATTAAGCAGATAAAGCCCCTAGATATGTCTAGGGACCCTAGAAATGTCCAGGGTACCCATGCCTGAGGCATGGGTTGGTCCATGGTCTTGTACCATGGTGGAAAAGACCCTTATGAGGGCCCCCAGTATACGACTGGGGTTCTTGGTCTGGGACCAAGCANNNTTATGAGGGCCCCCAGTATACGACTGGGGTTCTTGGTCTGGGACCAAGCAATTAAAGTCCCTAGATAAGCCTAGGGCCCCTGGAAAAGTCCAGGGTACCCAGTGAGATCGGAAGA
>CBVK0100184235.1:0-20688 GCA_900067695.1 Picea abies
GAGAGTCTTTGATTCAATTTCATGACTGGTGTTGTTTCTCTGTGTATGTTATTTATGTGGTCATGAATGTTTGTTTCCTTGGTATGCATTTTCTTTGAATATGTTGTGCATGTGATTTCAGGGTTCTTAATTGATGCCTGAGAGAGAGGAGAATAAGTTTCAATTGTTTCTCTGTCTGAGCCAGGAGATTCCTGCATAGAGTGCAGTCGAATTCATATGCATAGAGTGTGTTGATGAGGCTAGACAATTAAACTCTTATTCTCCTATGCCCAAAAGTTGATTTGGTTTGGTAGAGCCGTGCAGGAAAAGAGAAGGCTAAATTTTGAAGTCTCGGTGGCTAGTCTAAGCACAGGAAGACAGTGATTACTGTGTCTGCAAGTGCACAGGATTGGAAGGACTCAACACCTTGCGAGTTGTTGAGGGTCAAGCATGGGTGCAAAAATTCTCTGAAGAGATCAGAGTCGACAAGCTCAGGAGGGATAGTTCCTTTGTGATTCCTGGGAGAAGGACCCAGGAGAAGGTTTGAATAGGAAGGAGNAGGGATAGTTCCTTTGTGATTCCTGGGAGAAGGACCCAGGAGAAGGTTTGAATAGGAAGGAGATTTGAAGCAAAAGAAATCCTCAAGGAGGTGAATCAACGGCCAGGGTTCGCAGGATGGATTCGCGAAATCCCACTGACCGTCATATCTGGGAGAAGTGGCAAGGGATTTAACCCATGGGCGCAGGAAGAACCAAGAGCCATCGGGATTCGACATATCGGGTTTCCTGGAGGTAAGAGTTTCATAGTTATTGAAATCGCGATTAGCGATTTCCCGATCTAATCGAAGTTGTTGATCGCTAGGGGGACAGGTGGCACGAGATCCCGGAAAGTCAGTATTTGACATTCGGGGTTTTATAGTGCAAAGGAATTTCGACTGGTGAAATCGTGATCACACGATTCCTGATCGCATGGAGAGAGGGGTGACGTGGCCAGGAATTAGCACACGTGTGCATCGCAGTTCGGGGTTCAACGATTTGTGGGGCGAGTGAATCGCGACATCACATGTGCCGATTTCCCGATAGGGAAATCCTCGACAGGAACAGAAGCATTGACTCTTTGACCCATCAGGTTTCAGAGTTTTGAGCAGCGCAAGAACCTCATACACAGGTTTCCCGATATCATGAAACACGATTTACCGACAAAGAAAGGGGGAGATCGCTGAAAGGGAGATTTCTGTGGGTATTGAGAACTCCTGTAAGGAGTTGGAAGAGTCTTCGACTCTTCGGGCCTGAGTGGAAGAAGGTCCTAGTGGAAGTGGTTTTCCTAGCAAGGGGTGACTTGTGTCAGAGTGGTATCAGAGCTTGGAGTCTTTGCTTGCTATAGCAGAGAGAGACAAGAGTCAACATGCCACCGAGAAGAGAAAGACAATCACTTGATCGAGAAGATAGGGATGCGCAAAGAAGAGGAAGGCCGACAGGGAATCCAGAAATAGAGTGCTAGATGAGAGATCTTCGAGCAAGGCTTGAGGAGATGGAGACAGTGCAGAGACGCAGAGCCAGTGCTGGAGAGTTCAGTGATTCTGAAGTTGAAGAGGAAGCTGGACATGCGGAAGAAGTCATAGCAGAGGATGCATCGACCGAGCGATTGATCAAAGACATCGCCCGGATGAGCTCTAAGACCAAAATAGACATTCCAGCATATGAAGGAAGCCTGGATGAAAAAGAGTTGCTGGATTGGATCCGAGCTCTTGACACCTACTTCGACTATGAAGATATCGAAGAGGATAAGAAGGTAAGGCATGTTGTTACCAAACTGAAAGGACATGCAGCCTTATGGTGGGATGAGCTACAGGCAGATAGACGTTCCAAAGGAAAACAAAAAATTAAAAGCTGGGATCGAATGATTGCTAATATGAAAGAAAAATTCATCCCCAGAGATTATCAGATCACTCTATTCATGCGGATGCAGAACCTGAGGCAGAAGTTGATGACGATGAAGGAGTACACCGAGGAGTTTTACAGACTTAATATCCGATCAGGTCATCGGGAGAGCGATGATGAGAAGGTGGCGAGATACCTGAATGGTCTGAGGTAGGACATTCAGAATGAATTAAGCATGGAAACTATCAAAACCATTGAAGATGCTTATCATATGGCTCTGAAAGCCAAGGAGAAGCTAAGCCGTAAGAAAGGTCAGTGAGGGCGAGGCAGGAATCAGCCCGGAGGCAAGGCAGTTTCCCAAGAAAGAAATCAGAAGCCCAAGGAGGAATGGAAGAAACCTCAGGGTAATATTGAAAGAGGTGGAACCTCACAACAGGGACAGCAATATGCTGAGTCGAGGAGGTAGCATACAGAGCAGGGTGGAGGATATGCTGATACGAATACTTTTCCTCGTACCAGAGGTAGGGGACAAGGTAGAGGAGGAATCATCAAATATTTCACATGTGGAAAGGATGGGCATAAAGCTATTGAATGTCTAGACAGGAAACCAGACAGAGGAGGAGCTCACATCGCTGAAGCACAGAGGCGTGATGTTGAAAATGAAGACACTGCAAGTGGGAGGTCACTGATGGTTCACAAAGTTCTCTTAACACCTGAGAAATAGGTGGAGGACACAGCTCAGAGAACCAGACTGTTCAGGACCACATGCAAGACCAAAGGCTGGAAATGCAAGGTCATAGTGGATAGTGGAAGCACCGATAATCTTGTTTCAACCAAGATGGTGGAGAAATTAGAGCTGGAGACGACTGATCACCCGAGTCCATACAAAGTATCATGGCTACAGAAGGGACATCAGGTAAGTGTCACTAAACAATGTTTAGTTGATTTCAAAATGGGTGAATATAAGGATAAAGTCCTGTGTGATGTCATTCCCATGGATGTCTGCCATGTATTGTTGGGAAGACCATGGAAGTATGATAGAAATGTGGTTCATGACGGGAGGATGAACACATATACCCTAGAGAAGGATGGGAAGACACACAATTTACTTCCGATAAAGGATAAAGAAGTGAAAACGGAAGTGAGCAGTACCATACTTCTCATGAGTGGGAAGGAACTTCTCACAAATATGGAGAAGAAGGAAGATCCACAATTCTTTGTGGTCAGGAAACCGAGAATTGTCCTGACTAGCACAAGAGTGGACGACTTGCCCGACGAGATTCAGGAACTGCTGGGAGAGTTCGTTGACATCATCATGGATGAATTACCTCGTTCGTTGCCACCGTTGCAGAGTGTGAGTCATCACATCGATCTCATACTCGAAGCCAACCTGTCGAATAAAGATGCATATAGGTTGACACCACAGGAGAATGAGGAGGTCAAAAGGCAGGTACAGGAGTTGCTAGACAAAGGACTGGTCAGAGAGAGTCTGAGTCTATGTGTTGTTCCAACAGTACTAAGTCTGAAGAAGGATGGAGGCTGGAGAATGTGTACAGACTCTAGAGCGATAAACAAAATCACCATCAGGTAAAGATTTCCACTGCCGAGAATGGATGATCTGATGGATTCCCTGAGTGGGGAAAATTATTTTTCAAAGATAGATTTGAAGAGAGGATATCACCAGATTCGCATGAGAGAGGGTGATGAATGGAAGACAACATTCAAAACAAATGAAGGTTTGTACGAATGGTTGTTCATGCCGTTTGGTTTGAAAAACATGCCGAGCACATTCATGAGACTGATGAATGAAGTCCTGAGGGAATTCATCGAAAAATTTGTCGTGGTATATCTGGAAGATATATTGATCTTCAGTAAGACAAAGGCTGAGCATTTGAAACATTTGGACATTGTGATGAGAAGACTACAGTAGGAGAAGCTGTTGGTCAACATGAAGAAGTGTTCCTTCATGAAGACAGAGCTCATTTATTTGGGTTTTGTTATTTCAGCGAATGAGTTGAAGATGGATCCTGAGAAAGTGGAAGTGATCAAGAATTGGCCATCACCCAGGAATGTTTTCAAGGTGAGGATTTTCCGTGGTTTGGCTAGTTTCTACAGAAAATTCATTAGGAATTTTAGTGGAATTAGCGCAACAATGATGGACACCATGAAAAAATGACATAAAGTTTTTCATTGGACAGCAGAGGCTGAGAAAAGCTTCAATCTGTTGAAGCGGAAGATTACAGAGAAACCAATTTTGGTGTTGCTTGATTTCCAGAAGACATTTCAAGTGAAATGTGATGCCAGTGGATATGCTATAGGAGGGGTCTTGAGTCAGGATGACAGGCCAATTGCATATTACAGTCAAAAGTTGGATGAAGCAAAATTGAAGTACTCCACGTATGATAAAGAATTTTATGCTATCATACAGGCGTTGAAGAAGTGGAGGAATTACCTGATACCCAAGGAATTTGTATTGTACAGCGATAATCATGCATTGTAGTTTGTGAGTCAATAGGAGAAGTTGAACCAAAAGCATGAAAAATGGGTAGAATATATGAAAATTTTCACATTTGTAATTAAACACATTTCAGGAACTGCTAACAAAGTGGCTGATGCTTTGAGCAGGAAATGTTTGCTACTATAGGAGTTCAGAGTCAAGACGTTGGGGTTTGAGAATCTGAAGGACATGTATGCAGGAGATGCAGACTTCAGAGAAGCATATGAAGCAACTGAGAGTCCAGTTCTCAGGGATCGGAGCCCATGGATAGACTACATGATCCAGGATGGATTGTTGTTCAGAGGCAATCAACTATGTATTCCAAATTGCTCCATGAGGGAGAATCTGCTGAAAGAGAAGCACAACGGAGGATTAGCAGGTCATTTTGGACATGACAAAACATTCGCGAAGCTGAGAGAATCATATTTTTGGTCAGGCATGCGAGCAGATGTCAAGAGGTTTGTTGACAGGTGTCAAATTTGTCAACATTTGAAGGGTCGGAAACAGAATGCAAGGTTTTATCAGCCATTGCCCATACCAGAAAGGCCATGGGAGGCAATTAGCATGGATTTTGTGTTAGGACTACCGAGGACACAGAGAGGGGTTGATTCCATATTTGTGGTGGTGGATAGGTTTTCAAAAATGGCACATTTCATACCGTGTCAGAAGACCAGCGATGTGACCCACATCGCAAACTTGTTTTTCAAAGAAATTGTTAGACTTCATGGATTGCCGAGAAGCATAGTCTCAGACAGGGATACCAAATTCATAGATCATTTTTGGAGGATGCTATGGAAGAAGCTAGGGACTAATTTGGCTTTTAGTTCAGCTTACCATCTGCAGACAGATGGGCAGACAGAGGTAGTGAACAGAAGCCTGAGGGATTTATTGAGAAGCTTGGTGACAGAACACCACAACAGTTGGGACCAGATATTACCACAGGTAGAGTTCACGTACAACGATTCAGTGAATCGGAGTACAGGAAAAAGCCCATTCCAAATTTTGTATGGAACACAACCAAGGGGAGTTTCTGAACTCAAGGAGTCATAACAGGCTGCAAATAGCAGTGCCAGCGCTGAAGAATTCGCTGAGGCGATGCGGGAACTTCACAGTCAAGTGAAGCAGTGACTGATGAAATCAAATCAAGAATATAAGCACAGAGCTGATCAATGGAAAAGACAACTTCAGTTCAAATTTGGTGATTTGGTTCTAGCACACTTGAGGAAGGAAAGGTTCCCAAGGGGAACATACAACAAATTGAAGATGAAAAAGATTGGGCCGTGTAAAATCCTGAAGAAGTTTGGGGAGAATGCTTATGAAATTGAGTTGCCAGAGAACATCGGGATATCTCCAATTTTTAATATTTCAGATTTATACCCATACAGGGCTGGAGAAGCAGAGACTGGAATTGAGGAACCAGTGATCCAGTGGCAGAAGCAGTTACCAGTAGCAGAAAAGCAGCAGATGGAGTGCATACTGGACAAGCGAGTGGGAAAGAAGACCAGGCAGAAGCAGTACTTCGAGTACCTGGTGAAATGGAAAAATCACCCAGTCGAGGATGCCAGTTGGGAAACTGAAGCAGTGATACAAAGGCATGGACAAACTGTGTAGGAGCTCATGGACAGGAGCCCATGAAATATTTCATGCCGAGGAGTATGATGCAGGAGCATCGCCAGTGTATCAAGAGAGCCAGCACATCGAGCAGAAAAGACAGTTGGACAGCGCCTACAAATTTTGAAATGCTTTGGAAGTTGTTGCGCCACTCTTTTATGAAGGAATTCATAAATAAGTGCACTTGTATTGTAAAGGGGACCTTGAGATTTTAAGCTCTCGTCCTTAGTATATAGGAAGGCATTTAATAGATTTAATGTTGTTAGATAGGAATTTAATTGTAGATTTGATAGTTGTAGAGTTCGAGAGGGAAACGGAATATAGACACCCTCCTTTGTACATTGTAAGATTAGTATGGAGATAATTCAGAAGTGAAGAGCAGAGCAGAGAACTTGTGGAGAACACCCATGTACAGATTGAATTAATAGAAGAGAGTCTTTGATTCAATTTCATGACTGGTGTTGTTTCTCTGTGTATGTTATTTATGTGCTCATGAATGTTTGTTTCCTTTGTATGCATTTGCTTTGAATATGTTGTGCATGTGATTTCAAGGTTCTTAATTGAAGCCTTAGAGAGAGGAGAATAAGTTTCAATTGTTTCTCTGTCTGAGCCAGGAGATTCCTGCATAGAGTGCAGTCGAATTCATCTGCATAGAGTGCGTTGATAAGGCTAGACAGTTAAATTCTTATTCTCATCTGCCCGAAAGTTGATTTGGTTTGGTAGAGCCGTGCAGGAGAAGAGCAGGCTGAATTTTGAAGTCTTAGTGGCTAGTCTAAGCACAGGAAGACAGTGATTACTGTGTCTGTAAGTGCACAGGATCGGAAGGACTCAACACCTTGCGAGTTGTTGAGGGTCAAGCACGGAAGTGTGCAAAAATTATCTGAAGAGATCAGAGTCGACAAGCTCAGGAGGGATAGTTCCTTTGTGATTCATGGGAGAAGGACCCAGGAGAAGGTTCGAACAGGAAGGAGCTTTGAAGCAGAAGAAATCCTCAAGGAGGAGAATCAACGGCCAGGGTTCGCAGGATAGTTTCGCGAAATCCCGCTGGCCGTCAAATCTGGGAGAAGTGGCGAGGGATTTAACCCATGGGCACAGGAAGAACCAAGAGCCATCGAGATTCGGCATATCGAGTTTCCTGGAGGCAAGAGTTTCATAGTTGTTGAAATCGCGATTAGCGATTTCCTGATCTAATTGGAGCCGTTGATCTCTAGGGGGACAGGTGGCACGAGATCCCGAAAAGTCAGGATTCGATATTCGGGGTTTTATAGTGCAAAGGAATTGCGACTGGTGAAATCGTGATCAAACGATTCCCGATCGCACGGAGAGAGGGGTGACGTGGCCAGGAATTAGCGCACGTGTGCATCAGAGTTCAGGGTTCGACGATTTGTGGGGCGAGTGAATCACAACATCACATGTGTCAATTTCCTGATAGGGAAATCCCCGATAGGAACGGAAGCGTTGACTCTTTGACCCATCGGGTTTCAGAGTTTTGAGCAGCGCAAGAACCTCGTACACAGGTTTTGCGATATCGCGAAACCCGATTTTCTGACAAAGAAAGGGGGAGATCGTCGAAAGGGAGATTTCTGTGGGTATTGAGAACTCTTGTAAGGAGTTGGAAGAGTCGTCGACTCTTCGGGCCTGAGTGGAAGAAGGTCCTGGTGGAAGCGGTTTGCCTAGCCAGGGGCGACTTGCGTCACAGTGATGGAAGAATATAAGAAGAAGACAAATTTTACTACTCCCCAGTGCACTTTCATCTATGAAAATATGTCTTTTGGGCTCATGAATGTAGGAGCAACATTTCAGAGAGCTATGGATATCACATTCATTGGTAAGAAAGACATATTTATGGTTATTTATCCTGATGATATTATTGTGTTCTCAACCTTTGATGATGAACACTTATAGCATATGAAACATACATTTGAAAAATCCAGGAGGTATGGTATATCATTAAACCCTAAAAAATCTCATTTCGCCATGGAAGAAAGAAAACTTTTAGGACATATTGTTTCACCAGAAGGAATCAAGATAGATCCTGAAAGGGTAAAGGCCATTCAACAGATAGACATTCCAAGGAATAATAAGTCTATCGAATCTCTCATAGGTAAAATCAATTTCTTAAGAAGGTTTATACCAAATTTTGCATAAATTATTAAGCATATTATTGATATGTTGAAGAAATATTCAGAGATCAAATTGATACCATAAGAAAATGAATCATTTGAAAAGATTAAGAAGGATTTAATTAAGGCACTTGTTCTCATCATCCCTAATTACTCTAAGGAGTTTTTTATTTTTTCATTTGCATTTGAAGACATTATAGTTGTTGTTCTCTTACAAAGAAATGACTAGGGGTATGAACAACCTATCTCTTTATTTAGAAAGACTCTCATGGATTCTGAAATAAACTATGATATTATGGAGAAGCATGAATATGTTGTGGTGAAAGCTTTAAAATATTTTAGGGTGTATGCCCTACGATCTGAAATTACTGCATATGTTCCAAATAGTGCATTTAAGGAAATTTTAGTCCAACCATATTGTGAAGTAAAAGAAGGGAAATGGATAACTAAAATTCTAGAATACAACTTGACCATAAATCCCACTCAGTTAATAAAGGGCCAAGGCCTTGCCAAATTGATGACATAGTCAAATTGTAGAGCAATTGGAGTACATCATTTCTCCAACAAATCATAGAATTCATCATTTTAGGTGGAGGAAACTGGTTCACAGGTAAACAATGGATATTCTTCTTCACCATGGTATAAAGATATTATTTATTTTCTACTAAATCTTCAGTGTCCTCCTGATTTAGATAAATCCAAGTTCAGATCACGTAAGTTGAAATCAGTGAAATATTGCATTATTGATCAAACCTTGTTTTGGAAAGATCCTAATGGAATTTTGTTGAGATGTGTTGATTAAGAAGAAGCAAAACAGATTTTCTGTGATTTACACCAAGGAGTTTGTGGGGGACATCACCATTGGAAATCCACTTCTTTCAAAATATTAAGAGTAGGCTACTATTGGCATGAATTGTTTTCTGATATTTTTTCTTAGGTGAGGGAATGTAAACCATGTCAAAAGTTTGCAAGGAAACATGAATTTATGTCTCTACCTTTAAAACCCATCATTTCTCATGGACCTTTTCAACAGTGGGGCCTAGACTTCATTGGATAAATCCATCCTTCATCTTCTGGACAACACAAATGGATACTCACAACCACAGATTACTTTACCAAGTGGATTGAATCAATCCCAACCTGAAATGAAATAGATAAGGTAATCATGAATTTTCTTGAGGGGCATATTTTTTCTAGATTTGGTAGTCCTAAGAAGCTGGTTACTGACAATGCTTAGTATTTCAAATCCAATTCGATGGTTGAGTTTTTCAATAGATATAACATCAAGTTGGTCCATTCCACTCTTTATTATTCCCAAGGAAATGGGTTAGTAGAATCATCCAATAAAAGCCTCATAACGATTATTAAAAAATTACTTACATAAAACAAAGGTCATGGGATTCCAAATTAAAATCTTCCCCATGGGATGATCGTATCAGTACTAAGAAATCTATTGGAACTTCCCCTTTCCAAATGGTGTATTGAACATAGGTTTTTTTCACAAATCAATTGGGTTTACCTATTCTTAAATTTCTGCAAGAGGAGTTAGAATATCCCAATGACATTCAAATGAGAGTTTGACAAATCATAGAGGTTCAATAGACTAGAGAAAAATAGGATCAGAAAGCTATTATTCATCAGATAAAAGTTAAATCATCTTTTGAAAAAAGACAAAGAAGAATATTTTTCAAGAGGGAGATCTTGTATTGAGGTGGGATGCTAGAAGAGAGGACAAATATAAACATGGTAAATTTGACAATTTATGGTATGGTCCTTTCAAAGTAGCTAAGGTCATGAACAAAAATACATTTCTTTTACACAATTTGGATGATAGTGAGATTTTGGGGGGCCCAGTAAATGGGAGATTCCTAAAACATTACTTCTTTTAAAATCAGTCAGAAGGTTCAGTCTATACAGTAGGTTTTAATTTTGAGCTCAAATAAAGGCTCCATATACCCAATGGAATTGCTTCTCTACATTTTTGTGGTTTTGAATAAAATATGACAGAGTAGAGAAATAAAGTGGAATAAGGGGGATATGGAGGCATTGGTCAACAAGTTCTTAAAGTTTCATCATGAAACTTTATCCCTATAAGGATCTAGTGTTAGTCCCTAACCTTGTTTTTGACTGATTGAGTGTCCTTAATCCATGTTCTACCCATTTTTCATTATTTTTGTTAAACTTTGTTTTTTCCCCTTCTTGGTTTGAAATCTTGTTTTCATTCTTTTATGCAAAATTTAAATGTTTTTAAGTTTTTAAAAGTTAGGATATGATATAAAAGGATTTTTATCTCATCACTTATCCTTTCCCTTGTTTGAATTTTCAAATTTGTCAAAGTGGAAAGGGTGCTACAAGAATAGCGTTATTCTTGGAGCGCTGGGAGTAATGATAATTATGCACACGCCACATTCCCGAGATCGTGTTTTAACGCCCAAAATCATTGCCAGGGGATCCATGTATCTATGTATGATCTATATCAGGTTGTAATTATCACGATGCCTACTAATTCGAGGGATTGGGTTGTACTCACCACCTTGATATGAAATCACAATGCCCAATTATTATTTCCTATGTATGAAGTCTTAATCGGCCTATTTTTAGTATGTCGATTACTCCATGCATTCTCTACAGGTGAACGGATAACTCTCAGACTTCAAAAATCCTCGAAAGTAGGTGATCGAACCTGAGAGGTTATTAGAATCCTTCCACATAATTGTATTAGTGTCATGGCACCCAAAAGGAGTGGGAAAATAACCAGGTTAGAGCCAGAAGGGATGAAATTACTCGAATCTTTTCCTCAAATGACACATAAGTTTAAATATGTAGGCTGGTTTGACTTCTTCACAACATTTCATGGTCATGAAGAGAATATTTCCATGATATTTGCACATAATTTCAATGGTTTCGAAACTGTTGTTGGTAAACTCCTTATGCACGTGACATAACATTCCATAGAAAAAGCATGCAAGTTACCAGTATATAGGGAAAGATTGTGGAAGAAAGAAAATTTGGTTATGGAGTTTGTTAATAAGTTTTTGGTTCTAGAAAAGAAAAACCCCAATTGGAGCCAAGGCATCCCACATAGTTGGGTGAGAAAAGAATGGCATACAACACTGTTGATCATTCACATGTACATTACCTGCAAAGGCCATTTTTGTCTAGTTCACCTTTATCATATTATACTGTTAATCCATGTGAATGGTTACTATCCTCTTAATCTAACTTATTTCTTATTGAAAATCCTATATAAGGTATCTAAGAGGATTCAGACACATCCTGCAACAACAAATAATAGTGTTTTTCATCAAGGGTTGATTACAATGTTGGTAATATTTTCTTTAAGTGAAGTTCAAAGGTCTTGGGACTGGTTAATTCAATCACTAAAACCTAAACCGTAAGAAACTAAGTCCAAAAATGTTAAGGAGAAGAAACCTGGAAAAGGTAAAAAATCCTCTCAAGCCACTGATGTTTTGGTGAAAGAAAAATCCATTGTATCCATGGTAACTCGTGACGGTAAGAGGAAGTTACAAACACAAAAAACAATTGGAGATTTTCCCATGGGTAAACTTAACGACAAGAGCACTACAGGTCGAGGTAAAAAACTTAAAATTGATAAAGGGATTGATGTTCAAGTTGATCCAGACATCAAAGAGGAAGATGAACCAGAAGATTACACTACAAGACCAGTCCAAACTCTATCTAAACAGAAGAAACTATCTACTGGAAAAAGGGTTGCAAAGGGTAAGAAAAAGAGAAAGAAGAAATATCCTATATCTAAATACCTTAAAAGAAATTCTACCAAGGATGCAAACAAATTCAATTTGAATTCAAAGGCTATGTTTCATCCTTCTATCAAGAAGGAAAACCTTATTATCGTAGATGAAAATTCAAAAGATACTAAGAAAGAGGTTAAAAAACAAACCATGGCTTCTTCGTCACATAGGTTAGAGGAGGAATATGAAGAATAGAGGAAAAACTTGAAAAAATAAAAAAAATTGCTCAGTGTTCAAAGAGACCTGTAACTAGGGAAACCACAAGATCAGTTTCAGTCACAGAATCTACATTCAAATTCACATGATGATGAGAAAAATGATTCCTTTCCAGAAATAAACCAATTACAGGATGTTCCAGAAACCAGAGAATCAGAAAGATCTGAAGAACGTGATCTTAGCACTGGGTTGTCCTCAAAATATGAAATTAAGTTAAGGAAACCCCAAGCCTCAATAGATTTGAACCTACTTTCCCTAGTAGAAGAACATCTAGAGTTCAGGGTGGAAGCAAGGAAAGAGAAAGACATGGTAAATGAGTTGCGGGGTATTATCAAGAAATTGAGGAAAGCAAAGTCCTTTGTAGAAGAATGTAATGCAAAACAACAAGAAAAGATACAATAATTCAAAAGGAAGAGGAAAGAGCAAAAGGCCCTAATAAAGGAGGTAAGAGAATAAAATATAAGACTGTATTGGCATAATGTGGTGTTGACAACTAAGTTGAAACAAAGGGACACCATAGCTTCAACAATTATCATACAATGAAAGCCCAAGGAAAGTCTGCCACAATTTTGTATTTCTCGAGGCTACTACTAGGATAGTGAAGCTAAGCATTTTGTTTATTAGTGCTTTGTTCAAATAAACCTTTTTTGTATTCATATTAACCATCTCAACAACAAAGTATTCCTCTTTTTGTGGGATTTGTAAAGCTTCATCAACTATTATCTAGTCTATTTTTGGATTAGTTGTTGATCATACTAGTTTTTAGGAATTAGAAGTGCTCGTATGAGATTTTATCTCCTAGGAAATAGTCAGTTGATATGATCCTATCTTAAAATTGTAATCTAAAAAATAGGATCTTCAGAAATATTTTTATCTTTAAAAATACATTGAAAAGAATGGATTAGGGTCGATCAGTTGGGAAATCAAGGGCTATTTTTGTAAAGACTCCACTGTAAGACAAAGAAAATATTTTCATATTGGTACTAAATGGAAAAGGCATTTTGATGGTCATATCTTCTTTTCATGTTATTATCTGTCTCTTTTTCTTACTTGAATGAATTTTATCTGTTGAAAAGCATATGATTTCTTGGTTGTAAGTAACACAATGAAAAGTTTGTTTTTTTTGTTCATAATTAAGATTGCTTTTAGGTACTATGTTCTTATTTCTTAATGATATTTGGGAATGAGAAATCCATGTGTGAGTTGACAAATTGAATACTCATATATATTACTTTCTTTATTTACTTTACCGTCTGATTTATCAAAGTGTCTGTCATTTACTAAACCAATGAGATGTTTATTTTCCTTTTACATTGAGTCATATATTTTTATTGTATCCTTGAGCCAACTTTCAACCATTTTCTAAAACCTATTCAAAAAACACTTTATAAAAATACCATTGAAATAACTTGATGATTCCCTAGCTTTCCCTCTCACAGTCAAGTGCAACTTTAGGTACTAACAATACATATCTTTTCCCCCCCTAAGTGGGCTAGTATAGATTATTTTCCTCATCTTCACTAGTTCTTGATCATTGCCTATCCCTTTTTAGGTTTGGTCTCTCTACAAATCCTTTTCAGCTGCAACTTATGAACCCCAGAGAAATTTTTGGTGTCAATAACACCTGTAGAATATACCAAAATTATATGCATAGTCTCAACAAGTACTCGCAGTAGCTTATTCCTACCTAGACCAATCTCATCAAAATAATTTATTACTAGCCAATCAATAGTTTTCAAGTCTTCTTTGAAGGATAAATATTTTTTCTTCAACAATTGAATACCCTTATGAAATTTTCCAAGATATTATGGAGTAATAATATGATTTCCTTTGCTAATCACTTGGATTCTATCTCTCAAATCGGTAGAGATATTTTCAAGAGTCTTGAATTCGCTCAAGAGAAAAATCGAGGTCCTATTTCTTTTGTGATTCTTCCCTAAACCATTAAATGACATATCTAGGTGAAGAATTAGTGTAGATGACTATGTGGGGTTTCGATCAACTAATTTGAAAACATAGAAAATGATCTTGAAAAAGGATGGGATTCCATTTAGGTGATTCCTAGGATTGTACGACTTGATCCTATTACCAAGAGAAGCCTCATCCAATAGCTAAGGGAAAAGCTCCATTTTGTATGTCATTTGACATATTTGTTGATGGGATATTTCTAGTGTAGATAAGATAACTAAGTAGATATTTATGAGAAAATCATTGAGGAGGTTGTTTCAAATCACTAGAAAAACTAAAGAAGTAGATCAGATCCAATTCAAATCAGATCACTAGGGAACAAGTAGATCACAATTGTTGAAGAGAAAATTGTGTGGATCAATAGGTGGATATAAGTGATCAAGAGATAAATATCTAGCTATTTACGTTTCTTATGGTTATCATTGTCTTAGCATGGATGAATATGATAGATCCTGAGATATGGAGAAATCCCACTAACTACACACCTTTTGGGGATTTTAAAGTAGCCTTGGCTCCTCTAGTGATGAGATTTGAGTTTGGACTCAAGTGCGGATCAAGTTAATCACTAGAGAACAAATACCAAGAGGCATATCACCTTAGGAATTGCAAATCAATTTCTCTGGAAGTAATCATTGTAGTAATTTCCCAGGTTGCAATTGAGATTGTTTGTCTTAGAGATGTGGTTCATGTTATGCAAAAAAATTTAAAGAAGAATGTGTAGCCATAAAAAATCAAATAGATTTAAGGGGGTATTTGGCTTGGAGAGATTTACATGTCTTAAAGTTTCTAGTGAGATTGGAAGAATTGGTAGGAAAACAAAGTGTAAGATGCCAAGCAATAACCACACTATAATGCATGCAAGAACTTGTGAGTGTACAATCATGGGTCTACCCAAGGTGTAGCATACATGACCACCTAGGCCACATCATACCACCAAACATATTTCATGCTCTGATACATATTGTAACATCCCCAACATCCAATTGGGATATGCCACATAAAACTTTCTGAATTGTAGACAAATTAAAACATATACACACATAAACTCTTGTGGAATTATATATATATAACTTAAAACAAACAAATACATTGTGTAAATGAACATATTCATAATGAAGTAACAATAAACATATACATGCAGCATAGACAGGAAATACCCATAAATATAAAGACAAGTATAAACCACACACAGGAAAAAAACCCATAAAAATAAACACATAAATAATAATGCAACATATAAATTAACACACAATTGACACTTATCTTGGTAAGAATATCACCAACTACGTGTAGACCTTCCATGAACCTCCCATCCTTAGACCACACTGCTCATCACTCTCAGGAGTGGGTCAACCCTGAGCTAGGACTAAACTCCACCAGGGTAAAGGGATTCCTAACCAGACTGATGTATCTTAGACAACAGGAAAGACTCTGTCAAATGTGCCTAATCAAACTAATAGCTTGCAGTCCCTCATTCCCCACATTCATGTCCCTCCCTAGCAAGTGTGCACCTTCTCTGCTCAAGAGTCCTTCAACTACCCCACTTCCCTTCCAGGGCTTCAACAACAATCCAGATAGGAAGTCTCAAAGCCCTGTAGTTGTAGTTTAGCACCTTCAGGAAATCAATTCCTAGAAATTCTCTCACCTAGAGAGAAATTGTTCATGGGCCTGACAACTCACCTCTTCAATATCATATGGGCCTGAAAACCCACTTCTTCAGTCCAACTCCTAAGCTAACCAGGTATGGGTATGGATACAAGTATAGGTACGGGTACAGTACAATGATAGTAACATAATGGTATGATGGAAAACTCAATGAGTGAGTAAATGACGATGGAATGAATGAATGGAAAAATAAACTAAGTTCAAACTATATGTATGCATGTTCCCAACTTGACACTTGCCATGTTGGGAGCTACTTTGGACCACTTGTACCCATACTTAGAAGTTAGGATAAAATAATTATCCATACTTTATACTTTAAAGAATATTAATATAATATTCCTTTTTGGCTTAAGCTCCCTAGCTTATCCTTTTCCTTAACTTTTATCCCCCCCTTTCCCTAACTAGTGGAGTTTAGTCCCCCATTTTATTTTATTGTGGTCAATCTACACGTAGAGATGTATTATATTAATGATGAGACATATAAAAAAATAGGCTCACTGGCCTTTGGCATCTAGGCTCTTTGGCCTAATTCAAAACATAAGCCTCCTAGATTATAATAATTGGATCACCAACCTATCTTCTGTGGAAAAAATGGATAAAAAATCTAACATGTGTTTATATACCCATTCATCTAAGAAGTATCCTAACAGGTAACAAACAATGAAAATGATCTGGTTGGCCCTAACAGAGAAGATGGAGGATGGATAGGGAGTATTTTATTTGCAAAATTGAGCGTCTTCTGGCAGAAAAATATCGAAAATTTGGGCTCTTTGGGGGAAGGTGAGCTTCTGGTACATGTCCTTCATGGCTTCGATAGAAAACAAGATTGTAGGGTCATTTTTTAGGATTTGTAGAATCTGGTTAATGGATTTGGGAGTAATGGTGAACAAGGTTTCTACAGAAGAAGAAACAATGGCCCTTTGGTTGGGAATATAATGAGCTTGGTATTTCAAAGTGAATTCAGGGAAGTGGAAGGTATGAGGGAACATGTACAGAGGAAAATTGGACTCCCAGAGTCCAATTTCGTTGCTATGATCCGGGAAGATATATTTTAGCCAAAAGTGTAATTCAAAGAATTCGAATTCACACTTCGTCTATGTGATCTTGTAGTCCTTATATGCCAGGGGAATGTGATCCAAGTCAACAGGAGGGGGAAGAAACCAATTTTCATATGTTTCAAAAGACTTGGATTTGGGGGCCATGACTAACAGAGATTTAAGGTGGATTAATGGCAGACTATAAATACTTGGGTTAATTTCACCTATTGACAGTGAACCATTGTGGCATTTGGCTTGAAATATGGCTTTGGCTTAGTGTCCACATTGTATGCATTGGAAAAAAAATAGTGTTACAAGGTGAATAAATGGGGTTTTACAACGCAATGGAGGTGTTTGTTATGGTGCAGGACGATTATAGGGTGATTAGCAGTCACGAGTGTTATCAAAAAAATTGATAAGTCCAGACACAAATAGATCTCCCTAGTTTCATGCCGAAACTAGAACAAAATAATACATAATATAAAACTTTCACTAAGTTTTAATTATCAAGCATACTAAATAACAAGAGATAAATTACATACCTTTTAAATGTCATTTTTCCTCACTAGCTTCATCCTCACTTCGTTACAAGGCTTATGGGATGTTGAACCTATAAAAAAACACAATACAACAAAGTGAAAGAAGCAACGTATACTCAACAAAACCTATGTATGTGATCAAGGAGTCATACAATAAAATAAGACCAATTTTATGGGAAATAAATATATCACTGTACTAAAGATATGAAAAAGAGAATAAAACGAATGCCTTGATGTTGTAAGGTCCCTTCCAATAGTTCATTGCTTCCAACACACTTCTTTCTCCATATATTCTGAGACCAACAATCTATATTGACAAAGAAAATCCCAAAGCTACAAAAATTACTCAAGCTCACACCAAAAGCTAGCCAACTCAATCCAACTTTCCCGATGAGAATGCCTATCCTTTTATAGGATGAAAAGGATAGGGTGAGGTGGTTAGGATGATCCCAATATATCAGGGATGTGACTCATATCCAAAGCGATCAGAGGCCACATCACCCTCGAAGCTTCTATTCAAGAACTTTCTAGAAATTCCTCTTTTTCATTCATACGAAAATCGCCGCACCCTTAACACTCAGCAAACTATGACAGCGTCGCAGGCCACTATGATGCAACCCACGATGATCCTATATGATCACACCCTTAACACTAAGAAATGTGTGACAATCCCTTTTTCTAAGGTTTTTGACAAAGGACAAGTATAATTCCATCTCTCTGGGAAAATGTATCTTAAGTCTTCTTCAATGGTTCAGGCCATTATCTTTCTCAAGACAAAGGATAGTTTACATCATTAATGGTCATAGGGGTGACAAAAATAATGTGTAACAATGGGGAGGGTATTGATTGGATAACACATAAGTGGCATGTGGTGTGCAACAAGTGGTAGTGGAGTACGGTGGCAAAGTGAGGTGAGTGGTATTGGATAGTTGTTTGGCAGGATTCTGGAAGGGGGGTAGGTGGTAAGTGTATTTGATTGGGGGGGTGTGAAATTCTGAGAGAGTGACATGTAAGGTGGGACTAGTGTAGGGGAAACCACTTTTATGGACCCCTCCCCCACCATTAAAGGAAGAAAGGTTGGGGGGGTCCGAAATGCTCTGAGGACCATTGATATGGGTGCTATTGGATGTCACCGCTGAAACTTGTGCAGCATTTAGTCGCTACGTGAAAAAAAGTCTTATCATTTAGAAAAAATATGATAAAAGCATACAATGTGTAGCATTAAGCTTACCCTTTCCTACTTTTACACCATGGTCTTATTTCCTAAGCTAAAAAATATCCAAATTTACTCAAACCAAGGGTATTTTAACAATCCCTTTTCAAAATTTATTGAAATAAGCATCACTAACCTAACTCCTAACCTAATCAACTAACATATTAATCCAACTTAGACTATTGGATTAATTATTACTCTAACCTAGCTAATTTGTCCAAGATTAAACTATTTGACCAAATTTATTCACTAACCTATCAACATAAATTCAAAAATTTTGATCATGATTATACAATATGAGTTAAACCAAATTTATTTTTGATGGGGTTTTATATCTTTTTATTTTTATTTTTGTATTATATTATTTTTTATACCCTCTTTTCACTTTTTATTTTTATTTTTATCCTTTTATTTTCTTTTTCTTTTTCTTTTTCTTTTTGTAAATCATTTGCAAAATAAAATATTATTTACAAAAAAGTATGACTAGAGGAAGAAATTCTAATCACAAGGTGAAACTATGAAATATAGGGTTATAACACATACCGTGCCTCCATTGATCCCACTCACTCATACTTCTTGAATATTCTATCACCATTACAATCTACTCCAAGAATGGCTTCATCTAGCTAGCCAAAAGCACTCAAAGAATGATTGATTCCCAATTTGATGCTCCCTTTCGGTGTCCTTCAATATGAACTACCATTCAGAAAGGTACCCTTGCTCAAGTTCCCCGACTACAACGTTTAGGACCATAATCAGTTCTTAGAATTACATGTCACTAAATACAACGAGGAAGTCACCTGCGAGGATGGCACCACGAATACCATAACACAAGAATGGATGTGAGCGCTAAGGAAATATGGCATCCTCTCCCTCCTCAGATGTCCTCACTTTGGCAGGGTCCATAATGTTCATTCATGTGTTCACTTCCTCCTTACCAGAGTCCATGTAGGATACATCTAGCTCAATCAATCCTATCTGATCAACCCTTCCATCATTCAAAGAGTTTTCGGTCTACCCAATTCTAGAGAAGACCCAACAAATCATTTTAAGACCAAGGATATACCACTAGATGAGGTATACTTGACATATGGAACAAGAAGGGGTAAGCATGGTGTAGTCATTTCCAAAATTAATGAATTCGCAGTTCAATTTTCAACTCAATTTCTCTCTTGAAAACTCATTCACAAATGCCAGAAGGATGAGTTCCCTCTAGGGGTCATTCTCACATCCCAATACTGCATCTTTGGAAATCAGATGGCATGGGCCCCATAATTATTTAACGAACTGATCACAGACTTCCTCAATGCTTAGGATGAGGCCAAAGAATTTCATTACAGTTGGGTACATCTGCTAGTTGCTATGGTAGTATGGAAGTCACCACTTGGATTTGAATTTGACATGGAGAATGCACCATTGTTTCTGGCTCCCCACTTCCTCCCATTAGAACATTCCAAGAGTGAAAACACCTAGGACAACATTTTTTAGGATTTTCAACAATGGCACACCCAACTGATTAACACGTCCACCCAAAACATTTTCATACCCATCCACATATTCATAAGGTATGTGCATCGCTTTCTTTTTCAATCCACTTTCCATAATATTATAATACTCCCTTATGAAACTACATTTAGCACAAAGGCTTTTCTCCCCTTCTGTATCATATAAAGGGATATTATAGTAGGGGTTGAGTCTTTGTTAGCTGAAGCCCAACCTTCTTTCCATGAGTTACAGCCAACTCTTCCCCAACAAGATATCTCAAATATAGAGCTCTATAATTATGCATATTCCCATTCCACATAGTATTCTCAGACTGCTAGTGGAGTGACTCTTACTCCCACCATAGTAAAAATGTACAAGCAGAGAACCAAGATTCAGAAACCAGTTTAAATTAACCTTGAATGTAGGTTTGACCAAGGACTCCCCTCCCCCCCTAGTCAACCCTCATCTTCGAAGAAGTCACCTTTTCCCCTCATCATTCCAAGCCCCATTTTACCTCTAAGAAAAAACTCCATACCTCCTCCCATAATCCCCCCAAAGCATATTCTCCTAGTTCACCCCACCAAATTGAAAAATTCATGAAAGACATTTCCGTGAAATTAACCAAGAAGCAAGCCTCACATGATGATCTGGTCATGAAACTACAACTTCTAAAAAAAAGGTTCACTGTATCCTTCGACACAC
>CBVK0100184236.1:0-20686 GCA_900067695.1 Picea abies
TGTAACTTTAAATTAATTGCAAACCATATATTAAACAAGAAATAATATGCGGCGGAGTGGTTGGCGGATTAATGTTGAAACTTTGTGTAGTGGGGAGGTCCGGGAGTCGAACCCCTCGGCCTCCATAAGCTTTTATACAACTATATGAACAAAATTGAGGGGGACACGTGGCGCCCTCCGATTGGGCCACGTGTCTCTTTATTATTTGCTTCCAACCGGACACGTGTCACTCTTTAATTGGGCAACCATCAACCAATAAGAATACGCCATGTCATCAAACTGCCAAGTCATCGTACGATCGCCACATCATCATGTACGGAAATCCAGTCAGCTGTACGGCCTCTGCCACGTTAGCAGTACGGCCTGCCAGTCAACACCCTTTTTTTTCTGTTTTGCGATTCGAACAGATCGCGATAACTTTTGCTCCCGACGTCCGTTTGAGATGAAACAAATTGCATTGGGTTCGTGACGACGAGGGCTACAAACCCATTTGTTTTGAGGCAATTCTGAGAACTTTGATTTTTGAGGTAAAATTTGACCCCTGGTCCAGATTCTGATCACTTGACAAGGTGAAACACAGACCACTCTATCACTAGAACCTTCTTTATAAGAGGCTACGTCAAATAACATCTTCCAAACAGAGGTAGTTGGAGGAGGGATTTCACAAAAAGTAATGGGTTTCTTTTTGATTTCAAGAGGAGTTTCAAGAGCATCAGTGAGCTACAATATGTTGGATACAAAATCAGTGTCAAAAGAAAAAATAGGATGGTTGGTGGGGTTTTCTTCATCACTGATGATGTACACGAGTTGCACTTCCCTATAAAGCCTCCTTTTTTCACCCCCAAACATAGGAATGGTGGTTTATGAAAGGTCCATATACAAGGTTCCCCCAAGTCTGTTTATCCAAGATCTAGACAAAAGCATCCCAAACTTAGGGGGAACATCAGCCACTACGATTTCCATGACCACGCTCTTCATTGGCAGCTAGAACAAAGAAACAACCAAGTCCTTGATAACCCCAAGGCACTTCACCTTCCTGGATTTGAAAGAATATAGGTCGTGATAGGCTTTTGTAACCTCCAACCCAATCTCTTCCATGACAATCATAGGCATAAGATTGTGAGATGCCCCTGAATCCATCAAGAAGTTATGAAACACCTTATAATGGATGATCAATGAAGTTTATAAGGGAGGGGAGGAGTCATCTATATCCTCTACCAAAGGCCCTAATATGACAGTTTTCCTTTCATCTTGGAGGGTAAATGAGTCTACGGAGTGAGACGTAGGTTCGAGCTAAATATTTTTTGATAGGCACCTTTTGAAATCCTCATGCTTGAATAACTCTCAGAGAGGTACATGGATTCTAATATTTTGAATCTCATGCTCAAACCTATAAGGGGAGGGATGCTTCAAAATCTCCTTCACCTCTAGGATAGGACTTTTGACCACTGGTGGGGGGCTCTGTGCTTTCCTTTCTTCGTTGTTATTTGCTATATCTCTAGCAAGTTTCTCGGCTTTAGTAGGCCACTCGGGAATGTCAGGATTTCTTTATTTCTTCTTCGATCACAGGTTATATCTATTCAGATCATTGTTGGTATTTTATCCTTTGCTTATCTCACTTAGTTGATTACTCATGAGTTCCTCTTCATATGTAGACCGAGTTAAATGAGGGGATGAAGAGGTATCTCTAAGGAAATGGATCTCAGGATCAATATCTTCTTCCTCTTCATCTTCATCAGTAACCAGGTTATTTTGGAGAGGAATTTGGATTTTCTGATCATCTCTGTCCCTGTTCCTATGATCTCTTTGGATGGTCTGAGGGGCATTAGTTGGTCTTTTGAAACTACCCCTATTATAAAAATTTTGGGGGATTTCTATAGCTCTTCTTTCCTTCCACTTCCAACCTTTCAACTTTAGCAGAAAGTGATTTTAGTATATTGGTTACTTCATCCATTTGAGGTAGGGCAGTATAGGAACTAGAAGTTGAAGTTTCATACCTACCTTTTCTTTCGTCTCTATCAACCTTACTCCCAAGCTTGTAAGCTTCCAATATATTGGATTCTACTTCAAGGGTTGCATATTTCATATGAGACAAGGAGGTAGCTCTTCTTTCTCTCAGCAAGAGGCAAAAATCAAGGTCAAAAGCACTAGCATAAGTCATCTTGGCGGAGGTTTCTATAGGTTTAATTTCAGTGGGAATATTTTTATACATCTTATTAAATATTTTTGAGAAGTCTGAAACATATTCCCCCTCTTCTCTCTTAAGTTCCCCGAATTCCGTAATATAATAAAGGAGATCTTTTTTATTCCCCCAATTTTTTAAGAATGAATCATCCAGAGAAAAAATCCCATAAATAGATCAAGGAGGCAAGTCCTTAAACCAATCCCTGGAAAAGGCTCTGTACAAAAACTCTCATCCACACATCTTCATTTTTGATGACCTAAATCTCTGCAAATCTATAAAAGGATGCAATCTGCAGTCATGCCTCCCTCCCCTATGAACCAGGGCATGTACTTAAGGTATTATATGGCTGGGAGAGCATTCATAGGCTGAGGTAAAACCAGAGGGGTGTATCTAGTATCCAATATCTCATCCATCCTATTATTAGGAGGATTAGCACCTACCATTTGGACTTGAACTGGAGGAGAACCAAGAGGAGATGGATTGTGGACAGGTGAGACTAAGGTTGTGCTTCTGGGATAAAAAGGAAAAGACTGAGCGTTAGGAGATAAATATGAGGGTCTAGAGGGAACAAAGGTTTCCCCTTCTGTAACTGCAACAACTCTAATAGGGGGAGGAGTGGTAAATCCTGGAGTGGGAAATCCTTCTAAAGTCTTGGGACTGAACCACTTCACAACTTCAGGGGAGATAGGGGTGTCAAAACTCTCTCTTTCCAAACCAAGAATAGGAGGGGAGAAATCAATAGGAAAACTCCCAAAATTTAAATTTCTTGAAGCTCTAGCAAATGATATAACATGAGAATAAGTAGCATCTACTGGAGTTTGTAAAGAGGGATTAAGAAGATTACTAGGATCACTTGGTACAACAGTTGAAGTACCTTCCTGAGTGGTTTTTCCTTTTTTAATAATTTTCTTTGGGTCAGCTTCAAGTGTGGATAGAGTCATCTATTGAGTATACCTCATGTGTCTGCCTTTCGAAGAAACAACTAAAACAGTGGAGTTTCCAGGTGCAAGCTGCAATATTCAATGGTACTGATATCTGATGCACCTTCAGAATTAGAGCTTCTTTGTCATTCTTTCCTAGGTAAAAGTATTCAATTCGCTCCCTAGCAATGGCGCCAAAATTGTTAGCACTAGAAGTCACCCTCATATTGCATAGAAGGTAAGCCCAATACCCATCATTTTATACAGTAAATGTAACTGATTTTTAAGAGGCCAAATGGAGAAGAATCAATGAAAATAACGTTCTAACTCAGAAATTTGGACTGGTATGTGCAAACAATTGAGGTCTTGGATTAACTTCAGTCAGTAAGTTGGAGTAAAGATGAGTAGGAGGAAGACTTTGGTGAGAAAAGTGTAGAGGTTTGTTGTGAACATCAGGCCTTCCAACAACCTAAGGAATAAAAACTTAAACACAAGATCCTCTTGGATTCAAATTTCAAGGAAATTGAAAGAAATCATAACAACATTATAATCAAACATTCAACATAATACAGTCACACCAATACATGTGAATCAGTCAATCATGAACTGTCTCAATATCATAGGAAAATAATATGGAGTAAGAAAGATGACTTAGATTAATCAAGAAGTCTCAAATCAAGACATAACCAAAGAACCAGTGTTCTTCATCAAAATATTACAATAGCAGGGAGCCTGGCTCAACCATTCGACCTTAACAAAATATCAAAACTCCCTATATATACTAAAATGCTGCAACAACGAAGAATGTGATCGGACCCCTACATTCAAAGTTTCCAGTCAATGCCTACTTTGTCAGCCTATGTAGGCCTTCTTATGTTAGACGCGAGACTGACTTAGTTATGTGCTTTGTAGGAAAATATGTCCCTCAGGAAACTTCAGATTGACAATCTTCCCCCACGACCATTCTCGGTATGCTTTCCATTTATGGGGTGAGACAAGGTCTCAACTACCACATCCATTCCCATTAACTTCCTTCATCGGGATCAGGACGAGGCCTGAAACCCATGAATGTTCCAGGTGGTGCTAGAGACTTCTTCGAGTAAATCTCGACGCCTTGAGGCCATGCAGATCTTCTTCTGTGACCAATACGAGCGCTTTCAGATTTTGGTACAGCTCCTCTCCATCGCTCCTTCTTCAATGTGACCTAGGGCTATGACCCTACACAATTTGATGATTGTGGGCACAACCAAGGGTGGTTTGAAAGAAAACCGCTTTTTTCCCCACAATTCACCATGAACCGCCACACGTCCCTTTCTAAAAATCATGGTTCTAATTGTGGCCTACCCTTGAAAATTTAAAAATGTGCGCACCTTCTGACCCCGCAATGGAGCGTGACCATTGATCTTGTGATCTGAGATGAGGCTTCTTGATCAATGGCCCAACTCTGGAACCTTTTAGATTTATGAATCAGATCTTCCCTTTTCAAATCAACAACCGAGATCTGCTTCGCGATTCAGGCTTCGAACCTTTCAAACTTCAAACAATATTTTCCCCAAGAAAAACCTCCAGAGCTAAGGATTTGATGAAGTGTGGCTCCTAGATTTGGATGGCCAAGATCCACTTCGGGCCTCTGGGCTCTAGGAAAATCCAAACTCAAATCTTTCTTACCTTTTGTGCTTTTACTAGGAGTTGTTGATCTACTGACACACGTCCTCTTCAATCAACGGTTCTACTCTTGCTTCGGGACTTTGACCCCTTCAACCATTTCAACTTCCCTTATGCTACCTCCTCGATCAACGATCGAGATCTCCTTCAGGTCATCGAGCCTTTTCCTCCTTCACTTTCCTACGGATCTCTAGATTTAGTATCGCGTGGCTCCTCGTCTTCGTCCATGCACTTTTACCCAAAGATATGGATCCGATGACATGTGGTTCTTACTGATCAATGACTCAGATTCAGTTCGGGCCTTCAAGACTTCGGGCACTTCAAGACTTTGCAATGTTTAAATCCCACAATTCTCCAAAGCGACGAACTCCAAAGTGAGGGATCTACCTCCATGCATCCTCAACTTTTTATGGCTCAAATTATTTCGGGAGTTTGGGCTTCGACACTTCAATAACTCCACACACTTCTCACTTCAAAACTCCCAAATCTTATTTCCCCAAACACTTGGATCAACTACCACCTTTCCCTTTAAATATCAATGACTCATTCTCTCTTCGGGCCTTTTTCTCCGGCGTTATACTTCGCACAACTTTTATGATTCCAAACGCCTACGAGCTGCTAATATGAACTCCACATGGAATTCCTGCCATTGAAAACTAAACCTTCCTTTTTTCTTGATTCGGGTCCAGAACGGATCGCTTTGAGTGTCGCGCTTTGAGCCCGCAACTACAACCTGTGTAAACCAAGACCTGGACAAATGGATAGGGGCTCGAAAAACAGGGAGACTGGGGCACTTTAAACACAAAGGGAGGAAAACGAAAAATGATTTTACAAGCTGAAGGGGGGGAATTTAATACTTGGTCTGTGAAAAGGAGAGAGACATGGAAAAATTACAAACTCAAGTAGAAACCACAAACCCACAGGACTTTGACAAGTTCATGTGATAACAACTAGGATCATCCCAATCCATCCCTAATCAATGGTTTAGATCTCTCATAAATTATCTCAACTAAAACCCCACTTTCGGTTAAGTTCCCTAAGTTCACTTTATGTCCCCTCATTCACCGATTTAGTGAATAATTAGTCACTTTAGGCTAAAATAACTAAATTTCACTTTTGACTTAAATCTCCTATGTCAAAGTGAAATTAGACATTAAGTACATGGCACAATGGTACAAGCATTTCCCTCTTGTGGTCAAAGGCTCAAAACCACAAGGGGACCACTTTCCAAGGTACCCAAATCTCAACACTATTTGACCAAGATCCCCTCAAACACAGACACATTTTTAAGGCTGTAGGTTTTAAGAGATTCATCCTCTGTGTTCTTCTTCAATCTATGCTTCTTTTTTGCATGTGTTTCTCTAAAGCCACCATCACATTTTTGGTTTCTTTTATGTGATCACCATTAATAAAAGCTTGAGCAACAAGTTTTATGACATGTTCAGTGTAACTGTGTGTTGTATAGCTTATGATACTAAAGTGATTTTCCTTGAATGTATGACCACTTATTATCTTTTATTCATGTGTTTAATGATATGCAGAGGGTACCTCCATGGATTTAAATGTATGGAAATTTTTACTGTTTGATGCATTATTTAATGATCTGATACAACTGTTAGAACTACTGAATTCTCAATTTCTCAGCATGTTGTTATTTCCATAAACTGTGAGATTCACCTTAAATTTTCCTCACATGTTTATCATGTATTTCTTCTAAATCCATTACTCACCACCCTTAAAATATAATTGTTTGAAGCACTCATGGACAAATTCCTCTTGAGGTTGAATGTTTTGATATCTAGACTAGGATTGTTTGAGGGCCAAGAGTTCTATAAGAGAGAGCGATATGTTGGATATATTTCCATTGATGTCAACAATCGATGTGATGATATTTTTTTAATGATGAATTACCTCAAATGAGATTGTCATTGATGTCAAAAATTATATCAGTTAGCAAAAGATGTCAAACAGTGTGCAAAGATCGATAGTGCAAGCTCAGGAGGAGGAGAAAATAGGAGAAGCGAATAGTTTGAATATCAGAGTTCATAAGGAGGATCACATTGCATAGTATATGAGGTAGTAGAAGAAATTATTGATTATTGTTGATCAGGATAGGATCAACAATGTTCCTATGATAAAATCTCAGGAGAGTTAGCAAATGCAGAGATCAAAACTCGGAAGGAAAAGCGTAAGCTCAACATCTGTCCGATCAAAGTGAGAAGCCTCAACATCCATTTGATCAAGAGGTTGACCATGTTGATCATATAAATATAATGTGAATCATTCATATGAGTGACCATGGGCTTGAGGACCATTATAATATTGTGACCGTTGGCTCTGCAAGCCACCAACAACAGGAATGAATTGCGGGGAGCGAAAGAATAATTAAACCACTCGCTAGTTACAAACTCGCAATCCGTCCAGATTGTCAGATCACATAGATTCAAATATCTACGATTGCAGTTGATCCAACTAATGACCAGTTTAAGTCAGATTAAATCATGACCACCGGATGCGCAAATGCCAAATCTATGGCAGGGATAGATTGCAGAGATTGAATGGAAAATTAAATCACTCGCAAGTTGTAAATCTGCAATCATCGTCAACCATTGATCTGCTTTGAGAATATCCACAGTCGTCAGATCATCTCAATGTGAAAGGATATAGTAAGCGCAAATAGAAGGTTGAGATTTTGATTATCCGAATATCCGTCAGCCGTCGGATCATGTGAAAGTTGAAGGATGGGATAATATACAACAAATGCATCGTAGATGGATCGAGTCGTCGATCCTAGATCCCGATCGAATGAACATCCTTCACTATGGGTCTAAATATGTGAGGAACTTATGCTTCGTCAGTTTGAGATTTGAAATACTCGGAGCCTAGAAATCTAAAGTGAATAAGGATCATTTGATTTGGAGGACAAACAAGGATCATTGGATTAGGACTGTTGGTTAGTAGACCATGTCATCAAGGACATGTGGGAGATCCAGATCAGCAGACCATGTCAGGAAGAAATTGTGGGAGATCCACATCAGTGAACCCCGTCATCAAGGATGCGTGGAAGACCACATTAACAAGTACACATGGCATAATCAGAAGATGACAAGTGTGAAGAGGAAATTGGCTCACGCCATGTCAACAAGTGACATAAGCGAGTTACGTCACTCTGGGAGAATTTCTTTGGGAGTTTCAAATGTCAAAAGTTAAAAAGTCTCAAAGGATGAAGATCTGAAGTTTCTCTCAGCCGTCGATCTAAGAATACACTGGGAGTTAGGACATCTGTTATATCCAGGAGAAGAGCATGTGCCACATGAGGATCCATGTCAGCAATGACACATGGCACAATCAGACACTAACAATTGTCAAGTTGATTCAGCATTTCAGGTACATGTAAATCATAAATCTGAGTGACACGTGGTAGCTACTCAACTCATGACACATAATCAAGTGATGTAAGCAGCTATGTAAGTCCGAGAGTTTTTCTTTGGGAGTTTTTACCACCGCACTTGCCCAATGTCCCAAACTCTCGAATGCCGGAGACCCAAAGTGGACATGAGACATCCGATCTGAAATATCACTTTGGGAGCATTCCTGAGAGTTGATCATGCAGGAGGGTACATGTCAACGGATCATGAACTCTGGGAAAAACTGCTCTGGGAAAATGTGAAGGAGAAAGGTTTGAGATTGTTGAAGGTCGAAGTCCCAAAGCGAAGGATAGTTGTTGGATTAAAGAGGAAATGCATCACTGAATCGTGGACTCTAGGTGAAATGCTCTGGGAGAAAATGAGAGTTTGAGAATTGAAGTCCCGAACGTTGAAGTCCCGAAGAGGACATAAATCGTCTAATCTGAAAGATCTCTTCGAGAGTGTTCATGAGAGTTTGAGAATTGAAAGTCCCGAACATCGAAGTCTCAAAGAGGACATAATTCGTCTAATCTGAAATATCTCTTTGAGAGTGTTCTCAACCATTGATCATACTACAGTGAAAATTGAGGCTTAAGAATTCCTAATCCCAAAGACACGAAAGGATCTCGATCGTTGATCAAGAAAGGGACACGCGTTAGCGGATTGTTAGCTCCGAGAGATTGACATATGAAGGAGAGAGGGAGTTTGATATTTGATATCTCTAGAGTCCAGAGACCCATAGTAAATGATGGCCATCCATCTCAATGCCTTATTAAGTCATGGTCGTCAGATTAAGAGATTGAAAGGAGAGATGTAAGGATCAACTATAAACCATTGATCTAGATTCGAGATGTAATGTCAGCCATCGAATCCTTTCAGTGATATCATATTTGAGAGATTTGGAATGTTGGAAGTCACGAAGACCCAAAGGGAAAAGTGCTAAAATTATGATAGCCTTCCATCTCATCAGAATATCGAATCGTAATCGTTGAAATCATTAAAGCGCTCAAGAACCTATTTGGCTTAGCATCTGGTTATCGTTGATGGTCTTATGATATACAAGGTTTAAAAGGAAATTGTTATATGTCGCTATATTCGGTAAGCTCGTGGTTCTGTAATGATCGATCATATGAAATGGATTGAAGGAAGAGCCTCCATAGAATTTGGTCTCTGTGAAAATAACAAAGATTCGAGATTGAGTATAAAGGATTAAATTGATCCATGACTATGATCAATTTATGAAAAACCTTCATGGTAAAATAAATAAACAATAATTAAGATTGATTAATTGAAGAGGTGTGATGGTCGAAATGAAGGGACACATTTGTGTCACACTCACAACATTTGAAGAGTATATAGTCAAGGAAGAGTGTTGATAAGATTTGAGTCTCTGTACTTTAGAATAGAAGATAAAAATCTAAAGCAAATTCCAAGAAGAGATCAAAGGAAATAAAATGTGAATTACTGAAAGAAGATGAAATGCGGTGATGAGTGTCTTATGATATACCTATGATCATAATATTGAATTGATTCTATAGTGGATCACCTCTACTGGAGTTGAATAAACTCTAGTTGTATAGAGTGGGTTCTATCAACAGGCTGGGTCTTGCAGCAAGCTGGGTCTTGCGTCAAGATGGGTCTTGGATGAGAGTTGGTGCTCCTTACTTCAGTTGGTGCTGAAACAATTAGTTGGTGCTAAGAGAAAATCCTATTTCATATATATTCATATTACTATGTTCATATCAATTATACAAAAGCTTATACAAACATCTGGTGTCTCTGTGTCCATTGTGATTATGATTTGATTGCAATTAATCTATTCAATTATGTTTTAACTGGTAACTTGAAATAAGAAAAATTTAGAATACTCCACACACTAATTCATCCCCACCCCTCTTAGTGTGGGCAGTGTGTTCTTCAATTGGTATCAGAGAGAAGGTTCGTTCAAACATAGTTTAAACATTGGAAGGAAGACCCTGAAGAAATGGGTGGACACATGGTTCTCTCCGCAATTGAAGCTCCTTTATTCGATGGAACAGATTATTCCTCATGGGGAGAAAATATGAAACAGATTTTGAAGTCAAAAGGATCTAAGGTTTGGAATTTAGTAGTAAGCAAGCCTTGGGACTTAACTACATCAAAGAATCTATCCAAAATTACAGTCTAAAGAAGAGAAAGGAAGAAAAATGAAGTGGCATTGAAAATTTTTCTCAATGGATTATTAGATACAACCAAGGAACACATAGGACTATGCACATCCACCAAGGACTTATCGCTAAAATTAGAAAAGATGTATCAAATAAAAAATAAAGACACGAAAGACATTCCTATCAAGGATGAAGAAGAAGACTCGGCCATCAATAAAAGTAAGGACTCTCCACAATATTTCGACTGCAATAGAAGTGATATTGAATCCTCCTTTGCAAGTAAATAAGAAAACTCATATACAATAACATAATGTTATGTTATCATTTATCCCATGGAAGAAGAAGAAGAAGAACTATCAAAGGCCAAACAAAAAGGTTGATTGGAGTCTCTCTGAATACCTCTATCACCATAATGAATCAGACTATAGCTATCTTCATGACTACACTCAAGAATTTCTTGAAAAGAGTCAAAAGCATGTCTTGGAAATAAAGAAAATGCTCAAGCACAGTGAAAAGATAATATATGAGCAGGACAATCAGTTAGAAGAGAAATAAGAGGAGATTGAGAAGCTGAAGAAATAAATTAGTCAAGTAAAAGAAAAGGAGAAGGAACATGATGAGCTTATAAATCATAATCATATTCTAGAAATAAAAGAAAAGTTCAAAGACAAAAAGGAAATCATGTCTGAGTAAAAGATTCAGTTGGAAAACAAAGAAGAAGAGATCAAAAAATTGAAAACAAAAGTTGTTGATCTAATAAAAGAAAAGGAAGAGAAAATCAAGAGACTGAAAAATGAAATAAGTCAAGAAAAAGAAGAAAAGAAGGAATATGATGTCTCAAGAAAAAGCCTTGCAGATCTAAAAGAACTAAAGGAAAGCTATGTCAATCTTAAAATCCAACTTGAAGAAGCCAAAAGGAGAGAAGAGGTAGTAAGGAACCATTTGGACAAAAAGGAAGAATCTTGTCATGAGATGGATGGAGAAGTTGTGAATATTAGAAAGAAGTTTGAGAAGTCAGACACCCAAAACAAGTTCTTGAATAGATCCATGACCCTAGATGATATCTTGGATAGTCAGAGATTACCAAATAGAAAATATGGCCTTGGATACAATAAGGAAAAGATAAATACCCCTAATAATTCTGATACAGGTCCTTCATTTGTAAAAGATGAAGATAGTTCTGACATAACTCCTTCATTTGCAAAAATTAAAATTAGGTATGACTCAGGTTCTTCACATTCAATAAATAAAAGCAACACTACAAAATTTAGAAGATCAGATCATGGAAGACATCCAGAAGCTACTCATATACCTCAAAGCAATTTCAGAAGAGAGACACCTTCATGGATGAATCAAAGAAGGCATGAGAGTGTCTTTAAAGGTTATTGTTTTTCTTGTAATGTATATGGTCATAAAGCCTTGGATTGTAGGCATCATGGAAGAAAAAAAGTTGGTAGGTTCAACAAAAATATAATATCCTGGAACTACAATCACGTTGGACATATTGCTACACATTGCTACACTATGAGATGCTACAATTGTGGTAGATATGGTCACAAAGCCCATGACTATTGGAAATCAAGAAGACAATCAGTAAGAAATGATTCACACAATATGACAACAAGAGTAAATATGAAGACATGGAAAATAAAATCCCAAGTACCAAATAAGAAAGATGAGGAAAATATTGCTCCTGAAATTGATGAAGTTAATAATAGAAGTTTGGAGGATAAAACTCCTAATAAGGAATATTCTCAAAACAAGGATAAAGAAGCTTCTGGTGTACATAATAATGACGTTGATGATGAATATCCAATGATATAACAACAAAAACAATTGAGTGATGATTATCTTAGAAATACTTCAATTCTATTTTAATGGTACACTGAAACTCCTTCTAAGAGAGAAATTAAAAAAAAAAAAGATCTTTGTCCAGAAAGCTGCAAAGACTATGCTCAATGGAGCAAATTATTTGATGGATATTCCATAAATTAGTATTGATATTGGTGGGAAGTTGTAAGCACATCTGTAATCATATTGAATAGAGGTTAGCTCATGATTAATAGTAGTAAAACTCCTTGTGAACCCTATTTTGAAGAACTCATTCAGTAAAATACCTAAAGGTCTTTGGAAGTAAGGGTTACATCAAAAGGATTGATGAGAATAAATGGATAGATTCAAGGGTTGTTTGAAATATATGAAATACAATTGCGTTGTGTTTAGTAAGACAACAATATCCACAACAGCAGTGGTCTGATGTACAAAATAATGTACATGACATCCTATAGAGATAACAAGAAGAGAGGGCCTTTCAGAAAGAGATAATGTTTTAGAAACAAAGGGGGAGAACAGTCAGTAAAAACTCAAGGGAAGTTTTGGTTAGAAAATAAGAAAGTAATTGGTTTAATTTTTGAAAAGACTTGATCACTACAAAAAATTAGTATCAAGAAGACCAGACATTTGAAACACAAAAATCCCAATTAGCTAAGATAAGAAGTTAGTAAATGAACAAGGGAAGAAACCTTGTCAAGAAGAGCTACCCTTTAAGAAACAAAGGTTGAGAGTAGTCAAAAGCAGAGAAAAAGCATATTGACAGGGGGAGTCATTCAGTTATGACAGACCAAGGTTGATTGCAGGTGGAGTTTCTAGTGGTCAGAAAAGTAATTATACTGACAGATCATAGGAGAAGAAACCCTTTTCCATTGATGTCAAAGGGGGAGAGAAACTTCATAAAAGGGAAGAATCGTCATAGGGGGAGTTTTGTATATGAAGTTAGTTTGTTGCCCTCAATGACGAAGGGGGATATTGTTGGATATATTGTCATTGATGTCAACAAACGATCTGATGATCTGTCATTAATGATGAATTACCTCAGATGATATTGCCATTGATTTCAACAATTATATCAGTTAGCAAAAGATGTCAAACAATGTGTAGATATTGATAGTGCAAGCTGAGGAGGAGGAGCAAATAGGAGAAGCAAATAGTTTGAATATCAGAGATAAGAAGGAGGAGTGCATTGCACAGTATATCAGGTAGCAGAAGAAATTCATGATTATTGTTGATCATGATAGGATCAACAATGTTCCTATGATAAAATCTCAGGAGGGTTAGCAAACGCATAGATCAAAACTCGGAAGGAAAAGCATAAGCTCAACAACCGTCTGATCAAAGTGAGAAGCCTCGACATCTATTTGATCAAGAGGTTGACCATGTTTATATTCTAAATATAACGCGCATCGGTCATATGGGTGACCGTGGGCTTGAGGACCATTGGAATATTGTGATCGTCGGATCTGTAAGCCATTAATGGAAGGAATGAATTGCAGGGAGTGAAAGTAGAATTAAACCACTCGCTAGTTACAAACCCCCAATCCATCTAGATTGTCATATCACATAGCTTCAAATACATACGAATACAGTTGATCCAACTAATGGCCAGTTTATGTCATATTAAATCATGACCGTCGGATGCCCAAATCCCAAATCTATGGTAGGGATAGATTGTACAGATCGAATGGAAAATTAAATCACTTGCAAGTTGTATCTCTGCAATCATCATCAACCATTGATCTGCTTCGATAATATCCGCAACCTTCAGATCATCTCAATGTGGAAGGATAGGATAAGCGTGGCTAAAAGGTTGATATTTTGATTAGCCGAATATCGGCTAGCCGTCGGATTAAACCTGATTCCCGTCAACCATCGAATCATGTTAAATTGGAAGGACAGGATAAGCTACAAGAACTACATCGCAGATGAATCGAGTTATTGATTCTAGATCCCGATCGAATGAACTTCCTTCACTATAGGTCTAAAGATGTGAGGAACTTATGCTCTGTCAGTTTGAGATTTGAAATACCCAAAGCCCATAAATCCGAAGTGAATAAGGATCATTGGATTTGGAGGACAAATGAGGATCGTTGGATTAGGAATGTTTTTCAGCAAACCATATCAACAAGGACGTGTGGGATATCTATGTCAGCAGACCATGTTAGCAAGAATGTGTGGGAGATCCACATCAGCGAACCTCATCATTAAGGATGCGTGGAAGACCACGTCAACAAGTACACATGGCATAATCAAAAGATGACAATTGTTAAGAGGAAATTGGCTCATGCCATGTCAACAAGTGATGTAAGCGAGTTACGTCACTTCGGGAGAATTGCTTCGGGAGTTTCAAATGTCAAAAGTTAAAAAGTCCCAAAGGAAAAAGATCTGAAGTTGCTCTCAACCGTTGATCTAAGAATACGCCGGGAGTTAGGAAAGTCGTTAGATCTAGGAGAAGAGCATGTGCCACATGTGTATTAATGTCAGCAAGACTATGTCAGCAATGACACATGGTGCAATCAGACACTGACAAGTGTCAAGTTGATTCGGCATTTCATGTACATGAAAATCACAAATCTGAGTGACACATGGAAACTACTTGGCTCGCGACACGTCATCAAGTGACGTAAGAAATTACGTGAGTCTGGGAGTTTTTATTCAAGATTTTTTACCACCACACTCACCTAATGTCCCAAAGTCATGAATGTCGAAGACCTGAAGTGGACATGAGACGTCCGATCTGAAATATCACTTCGGGAGCATTCCTGATCATTGATCATGCAGAAGGGTACGTGTCAACGAATCGTGAACTCTGAGCAAAACTACTCTAGGAAAATGCAAAGGAAAAAGGTTTGATATTGTCGAAGGCGAGAGTCCCAGAGCAGAGGATAGTCATTGGATTAAAGAGGACACACGTCACTGGACCATGGACTCCAGGTGAAATGCTCCAAGAGAAAATGAGAGTTTGAGAATTGAAAGTCCCGAACGCTGAAGTCCCGAAGAGGACATAAGTCGTTCGATATGAAAGATCACTTCAGGAGTGTTCTCAATTGTTTATCATACTACAATGAGAATTGAGTCTTGAGAATTTCAAAGCCTGGAGATGTGAAAGGATATCGACTGTTTATCGAGAAAGGGACACACGTCAGTGGATTGTCAGCTCTGGGAGATTGAACTACGGAGGAGAGAGGGAGTTTGAGATTTGATATCTCTGGAGTCCGGAGACCTAGAGTAAATTATGGCCATCCATCTCAACGCCTGATTAATTCATGGTCATTGGATTAAGATATTGAAAGGAGAGATGTAGGGATCAACTATAAACCATTGATCTGGTTTCAATATGTAATGTGAGTCATTCAATCCTTTCGACGATATTGTATTCGGGAGATTTGACATGTTGGAAGTCATGAAGACCTTAGGGAAAAAGTGTCGAAATTATGATAGTCATCCATCTCATCATAAGATCAAATCGTAACCACTGCAATCATTAAATCACTCAAGCACTCGTTTGGCTTAGCATCTGGTTACCATCTATGGTCATATGATATAAGAGTTTTAAAAGGAAACTATTCTATGTTGCTATATTTGGTAATCCTATGGTTCTATAATGCTCAGTCATATGAAATGGATTGAAGGAAGCACATCCGTAGAATTTGGTCTCTGTGAAAATAATAGAGATTTGGGATCGAGTATAAAGGATTAAATTGATCCATGACTATGATCAATTTATGAAAAACCTTCACGGTAAAATAAATAAACAGTAATTAAGATTGATTAATCGAAGAGGCACAATGGTCGAAATGAAGGGACACATTTGTGTCACACTCACACCATTTGAAGAGTATATAATCAAGGAAGAGTTTTGAGAAGAGTTGAGTCTTTGTACTTCAGAATAGAAGATAAAAAGATGAAGCAGATTCCAAGAAGATATCAGAGTAAAGAAAAATGTGAATTATAGAAAGAACATGAAATGCGGTGATGAGTGTCTTATGATATAACTCTGATCATAAGATTTAATTGATTCTATAATGGATCACCTCTACTGGTGTTGAATAAACTCTAGTTGGATAGACTGGGTTCTATCAGCAAGTTGGATCTTGCAGCAAGCTGGGTCTTGCACCAAACTGGGTCTTCGCTGAGAGTTGGTGTTCTCCAAGGAGTTGGTGCTCCTTAGTTCAGTTGGTTTTGAAACAATTATTTTGTGCTAAAATAAAATCCTCTTTCACATATATTCATATTACTATGTTCATATCAATTATACAAAATCTTATACAAACATCTGGTGTCTCTGTGTCCATTGTGATTATGATTTGATTGCTATTAATATGTTCAATTATGTTTTAACTGGTAACTTCAAAGAAGAAAAAGTTAGAATAGTCCACACACAAATTCATCCACCCCTCTTAGTGTGGGCAGTGTGTTCTTCAAGAGAGAGAGAGAGAGAGAGAGAGAGAGAGAGAGAGAGAAATAAGATCTCCTCAATTCTAGATCTCCTTTCTGGTTTCCTTCTTTCCTGAACCGATCTCCTCAATACTGGAGCATAAGGATATTTTTCTTCCGATTCTTGATCCTCTATAGATTATGTTTCATTATCCTTCAATTCAAACTCTATTTTCTCTGGTTCTTCTTCCCTTGATAGGACTTCATGTTTGAAAACATCTTTTATTTCTCTAAATATCACATCTTGGCCAAACACCACCTTCTTAGTTTCTAGGTTCCAAAGCTCATAACATTTTAGACCATATTTATAACAATAAAGATACACTTTTCAAACTTTTTAGCCCGTTTAATCCTATTTTCCTTTGGAACATGAACATATAGGCATCATAACCAAATACTTTGAGATTTGTAAGAGAGGGATTTTTTATCAGTCCATATCTCATGTGGAGTCTTGTCATCCAACACTTATGAGGGTGATCGATTGAATAGGTTGTTGGAGATACTTCACACACACATAAGATTTATTTTTCCTAAGTTTTTCTCTATGTTTATTAGTCATTATTAAGTATCCTATATTTTAGGGAGAATATTCCTCTAGGATAATATTCTCTTCAGTTCACACTTTCGTTTGATCATTTGAGTGGAGTCTAGATGCCACATTGGTATTATCACCATGCAAATTTGGGATCATTACCAACAAATGTGCATTTTCCTTGGTATCATCACCAGAATAGAACATTACTCATGATTCCTTGATCTCCTCCTCACTTCACTTTGTTTCAATTAGTTAAGTGAAGACTGATAGACTAGTTAACTTAGCTAGGTGACATTTCACTCCTATAACTGCCCGAGAGACTAGACTAGGTGGAAGTTTACTCTTGTATATGATGGTGTGTGTCTATATCACTCTAGAACACCATTATGGTCCACTGGATTCACCTCTAGTGCACATTGGTTGAGTTATACACAGTATATCATGTGTAAATTATCATTCATTGTTTTTTGTTAATGAGAATTCTTCCATTCTTTCTCTTCTCCTTATCTTTTCTCATATTTTGTCTGCAAATGTGTATATAAATTCCTAGCTAGATCTATGCTATGAATATTCAACACATTTACATGGTATCAAAGACGACGTACTGCTAGGGAAAATACACACCAAATTATTTTTGTAGGTACCGAAGATTGAAGACAGCTGAAAAATGGAATTTCCAAAAGACTTCATTCTTATACAGTACAAATTCTTTGCATGGAAGGAGACGATGATAATGCATATTTCAAGCAGAGGATTATACCTGTTAACTATGAAAAAAAATACAAAAACAACATCAGCCATAAAAAAAATATAGGTATCTAAATGGAATGGATCAAGCGTTTGGAACAATTTGCAGTCTCATTTCTCCTAAAGTCATCTTTCACATATCCTCTTGTAAAACCCCCAATGAACCCTAGACCACCATGAAATGGATTTTTTGTAAATAGGATGAGATGATGCGACACATGATCGAGGTGGAATTACTCACATTGGATCCAAAAACCTTCAACAATCTCCATGATTTCTTTACCAAATATAAGGATTTTTTGTCGCAACTCAAGGCTTGCAGGGTTGATAAATATGAGGAAAAACAAATGGTTCTCACCATTCTCTCCAAAATTGTTCCATAATACTCAGTGTTTGTATCCACATTTCATTCATTTAGGTTCACCTCTAGATCCAGCTGGATGATGCCCTCCCTTGAGGCCTTTATCGAGACTCTGACACAAGATCAAAACAAGCTCATCAATATGGGAAAAATGAAAGGCCCAAAGGTGCATGCAATTACTATAAAATATGGTAGAGGTCATCAATATCATAAACATAAATACAAATAAAAAAGGAAATCACGTGAAAATACGAAGAAGGAAGGGTACTCAAAACCCTTCAACGATGCATCCATTTCAAAAGGTGGAAAGGGAAGAAAAGGGGAGAAATTCACTTACTACCATAAAGGATTCCATCCAGAATCCACATGTATATAGAAACAAATAGATTAAATGGCCCAAATACTTCATAAAAACAACCTTGGAGATCACATCTGTTAGGTCCACACATTGCACCTTTTTGACCACACTTTTTTGCCATTATTTTACCCTTCATCACTAATATTTAGATTCATAACATCATTACACCTAATCATTCCAAGGTATACAACACCCTTTCTCATTATTATATGCTTAATCTGTTCTGCATAATACTTTACACTACTTTTTGACTTAACCATTGATTAGAAGCGCATAAGTGTTCATATTTGCAGAACAGTATTCAAGACCGATGCCGAAACACAGAAGCTGTTACAAAGTCTATGCTGAAACACGGAAGCTGCTACACAAACCCGAGGACGCACATGCTGAAACACGAGCTGCTACACAGTCCGAGGATGCGTATGCCGAAACACGAAGCAGCTACATGGTTCGGGGACGAAGATGCTGAAACTAAGCTGTCACTCAGTTCAGAACAGATGATGAGACACAGTGGAACTGCCACGATGATGAAACACGAACCTTGACAGTCAGCAGTCAAGGGGTGCAATTCACGTGGCTGAAACAGCCCGTGAATTGCGATGCTGAAACAACATCAGCAGCTATGAAAAGAAGCCGTTACACCAGCCGCAACAGCAATGCCTTTCTCAGCCCCTGTATTAGCATTCGGTTGCATGAGAATCGGATTCCCTATGCTGATTTAGAAAGAAGATCAGAATTAGTGTAGGATCCAGATCTGCCTTGTAATAATTATATCGATGGGATTTCTCTTTAAAAGGAGGAGAAATCACCATTCGAGGGATCAATCTTTTTATGTACTAAGAACTTCAGAGAAGCGGGACGTATTCAAACTTTCCAATTTGTACTGTGATATTTCAACAGATGAATAGAAGACTGCTTTGATAATTTGTCTCTAAGTTTTCCCGTTCCAGGGGAATCTTGTGAGAAGGGAGGGCCCANNNCTTCTTCACAAGATTCACCCCCTTAGTTAGAGTGTGATTGTTTAATTCCTATTTTATATTTTGTTTGACTGTTATATGCTGAAACACTGTTTGATGGATTTTGCGTTGCTGAAACACTACTGACTCTGTCTTGGTTATTAAGTAGAATTTGTAATTCTTTTTATCAGCAATCTTGTGTGGTGATTTTATTCGCAGAGATTTGACTAAAGGTTCCTGCACAGACAGAAAGGGATTAGAATATCAGATCCTCTGTGGAATTTATTTTCTATCTCAGTTATGTTAGACCGAGGTCTGGATAAAGGGTTCCTGCTCAGACAGGAAGGAATCTAACCATCCTGACTTCGCTAGACCGCTTCCCTCTGCTATTGAGTTAGATAGAGATTGGGTTCAAGGTCCCTGCTCAGTCAGGAAGGGACTGTAACACCTTGTCTCCTGTAGACCTCCTTTTATCCCTGCGAGTGTGATAAGCCAGAGATTTGGTTAAGTGTCCCTGCTCAGATAGGAAGGGACTGTTACACCTGATCTTCTGTAGATTTCCTTTATTCCTTGCAAGTGTGCTAGCCAGAATTCTGGTTAATTGTCCCTGCTCAGACAGGAAGGGGCTACTACACCTAATCTTCTGTAGATTTCCTTTTACCTCTGCAAGTGTGTTAGCCAGGGATTGNGTTCCTACTTAGAAAGGAAAGAACCAAAACATCCTACTCACTGTCTACTTCCCCTTTGTTAATCAGAACTGGGTTAGAGATCCCTGCTTAGACAGGAAGGAATCAACTTACCTTGTTCTCTGTAGACTTCAACCCCACAAGTGTGCTAAACAGAAGTAAGGCTCAAGGCTCCTGCTTAGAAAGAAAGGAGTTAAGTGCTTTGTTCTCTGTTAGATAGAGTTATTGTTTTCTGCATTATTATTTTCATGAAAGAGTGTTAGTACTGAGTCNNTAAGGGTCCTGTTCTCTGAATGCAAGATAGTTGTTCTTTCCCATTGCAATATCATTTTGAATGTAATCCAGGATTCTTAATTTAAAACTATAAAGAAATGCAATAGGAAGATTATTTTCTTGTGATTCAATTCAGAACCTCGGTTCACTTCAGCAAGTTTAGATAGGAATGATTT
>CBVK0100184237.1:0-15908 GCA_900067695.1 Picea abies
GTCTCTTAGATTTATTACTACTAAATGTGTTAGGGAAAGATACAACCAAGGATTTATTGAATAAGTTAGGGGATTTGTATCAGACTAAGTCCCTGGTAAAAAAAATTTCCCGTGGAAGAAGTTGTACAACCTAAGGATGAAAGATGGAGACTTTGTGATAGAGAATATAAATGCCTTCAATAAAATGGTAAGCCAACTACTATCTGTTGATATTAATATTTATGATGAAGATAAGTGTATTAGTTTATTGTTTTGTTTACTAGAATCGTGGGATGTTCTAGTTGTGGCCATAGGTAGTAATACAACTACTTTAAGTTCTGATGATGTTTTCTCATCCTCATTGTCAGAGGATATGAGACATAAAAAAATGGAAGGAGAGAGAACACATTCCTTATTTTCAGGAGGATTCTCCCTAGAAAGAAATAGATTTGACTCCTCCAGTGGGAGATCCAAATATAAATGAATATCTAAATCTCTCGAAAAATTTGTAAAGGTATGTTGGAGATGTGGAAAATAAGGGCACTACAGGAAGCAATGTAGATCCAAAAGTGTTGAGAGAGGAAAGGGATATGATGATGCCCCTTCTAGAGAAGCAAAAACCTCCACATAAGGAGGATATGTGTACTTGGATTCTTCAAGAACACATGCATACCATGAGGCATGGTTGGTGGACTCAGGTGCATCCTTTCACATGACTCCTCATAGGGAGTGGTTTTCCGAGCATGAAAGGTATGATGGAGGTGATGACTTGAAAACCAAAATAATAAAACGAGGAAATGTCAAGTTGAATCTCATGGATGGAAGGATTAGAACACTTCCTGGTGTTCGACACATCCTAGGATTGGCCATAAATTTGATTTCTATAAGAAAAATGGATGATGTAGGGGAAAAAAAATGTTTGATAAAGAAACATGTCGGATAGTTCGAGGAGAAATGGTGTTGCTTAAGGGATTTTGAATTGGAGCTATGTATAATTTGTAGGGAAGAACTATTAATGATGGGTGCAATAGTTCCACTATTCCTAAAATTGGAGCTAAAGAAGAAAAAATTCCTATAGTCTTTAGAGAGATTACTATGTTGTGGCATCAAATACTGGGGTATATCAGAGAGAAGGGCCTTCGAGTAATACAAGGTAAAGGTATAGTTGAAGGTTTGTCTAACTACTCTATAGATATTGATTTTTGTGAACATTGCATATATGGGAAGCAAAATCATGTAATATTCCCCTCTAGTGCAATGAGGGAAGAGGGAATTTTACAATTGGTGCACAATGATGTGTTTGGACTTGTGTCTACCCCATCACTGGGAAAATTTGTGTACTATGTCTCATTTATAGATGAATTCTCAAGAAATGCATGGATATATTTCCTCATGAAGAAATCTGAAGTCTTTGAAAAATTCAAAGAGTTTAAGGCTCTTATGGAGAATCAAACAAAGAAGAGAATTAAGGTGTTGAGGATGGATAATGGTGGAGAATTATATGGAAATAAATTCAAATAATTCTGTAAGAAGTGTGGTATATCAAGGTATAATACTACTCCATATACACTTGGGTCGAATAGAGTTGCAAAAAGGATGAATAAGACACTTATGGAAAAAGCAAGGTGCATGCTTAGTGATGTCGAGTTAGGACAATAATTATGTGCAGAGGTAGTGGGTATTACAAGTTGCATGGTTAATTTATCACCCTCATCATCACAGGATGACAAGACTCCACATGAGGTATGGAATGGTAAGAAACCCTCTATCACACATCTCAGGGTATTTGGTTGGGATTCCTATGTTCATGTTCCAAAGGAAAACAAGACTAAGCTAGATAAAAAGGTTGAAAAGTGTATATTTATTGGGTATAAAGATGGTCTTAAAGGTTATAAGCTTTGGAACCCAAAAAAAAAGAAGGTAGTGTAGAACCAAGATGTGGTATTTAGATAAATCAAATATGTTGTCAAATGGGAAGTCCTACCAAGGAAGGAAGAACCAAAGAAAATAGAGTTTGAGTTGAAGGATGATGAATCAAACTCTACAGAAGAATGAGAATCATAAGAATAATATCCTTATACTCCAGTATTGAGGATATCGGTTTGGGAAAGAATGCAAGAAAAAAGGTATACTCCACCTGATTTCCATCCAAATTTTGTTTTGTCTATTACTGATGATGATCCTAGAACTATTACGGAGGTAGTGGATTCAGAGGATGGGAAACTTTGGAAAAAGGCCATGGTTGAAGAAATGGAAGCCTTGGACATGAATGAGGTTTGGGATCTAGTAGAGTTACTGACTGGAAAAATCCCATAAGAAACAAATGGGTTTTTAAGAAGAAGGTGAATGAAGAACATAAAGTGGGGAAATACAAAGCTCGGTCAGTAGAAAAAGGTTATTCCCAGGCAGAGGGAATTGACTTTGGTGAGGTTTTTCTTGTATTGTCAAGTTAACTTCAATTAAATTTATTTTATATGTTGTTGTTTATTTTGATTCTGAAGTAGATCAGATGTATGTGAAGACAACATTACTACATGGAGATCTTGAAGAATAAATCTACATAGCAGATATAAGGATTTGTTGTGAAGGGAAAGAAAGATCTAGTATGCAGGATGAAAAAGTCCTTGTATGGGTTAAAACAATCACCAAGGATGTGGTATCAAAAATTTGATTCTTGTATTTTGGTAATTGACTTCATAAGGAAAAAAGTGGATCACTATGTATATTTCAAATTGATCGGTGATAATCCTTTTTTTTGGTCTTGTATGCGGATGATATGTTGTTGATAAGAAACGACAAGGAGATTATCCAAGATGTGAAAAATCAGTTGTCCTATAAATTTGACATGAAGGATATTGGTGCTGCAAATTTCATTTTGGAATGGATATTAAAACAAATCAGACAAACAAGAAACTTTGGTTAGAGGAAATATGTCGAGACAATATTGCATAGGTTTAATATGCAGGAATGTAAACCAATCAAGGTCTCCATTCCTATAAGTGTAAATTTATCCGCAGATCAATGTCCCAGGACACAAAAAGAGGAAGAGGACATGTCTCATGTTCCTTATGCCAGTGTGGTTGGAAGTTTAATGTATGCAATGGTATGTACTAGACTGGACATTGCAAATTCAATGGGAGTTTTTAAGTAGGTATGTGTGAAAGCAGAGAAGGAGCATTGGAAAACATTAAAGAGGGTTTTTAGATATTTGTATGACACTAATAGTTATGGATTGTGCTACTAAGGAAGACCAATATTGAACACAGTGTTTTATATACATGGATTTGTTGATGAAAATTGGGCTAGAGATTTGGATCACAAAATATCTACAAGTGGGTATGTGTTTAACCTGTTTGGAGGAGCAAACAATTGGATAAGAAAAAGAAATTTTGCAGTGGCACTCTCAACTACGAAAGCCGAATACATGGAAACCAATCATGAAAGAAAGGAATCAGTATGGTTACAGATATTGTGTTCAGTTATTGGTTTGGTACAACAAGATGTATGGATAGATTGTGAAAATTAGAGTGCAATCTTCCTCGTTAAAAAATTGACTTATCATTCTAAGAAAAGCATATCAATGTTCAATATCACTTTATGAGATACATGGTTGAAGAAATGAAGGTGTTGTTGATTAAGGTGGACACTTTGAAGAATGTAGCAAATTCATTAACAAAATATGTGAGAACTGAGAATTTCTCTTGCTGTAGAGATCTATGTGCATTGTTTCCCTAGATTGTTGACTATGTAATCCTATAACCCCCTAAATTCAAATAAAAAAACAAGTGGTGGAATTTTAGGTATGTGTTATGTTCTTTGCATAACTAGATCTAGTGTCCACATTGGGTTGGGTGTGTGGAGGGGTCACAAGGGGGCGGGAACCCCCTTGTGCGAGGGTTGAAGGATAACGCCCTCGATTTTTTGGGGGTTTTTTTTTGTCTCCATTTTTGTGGTTTTTCTACACATGGTTTTCTTAGATGGTTTTTGGCATAGGATGTGAATAGGGACAAATCAATAGGCTGATCAATATATTTTCAAATGAAAATTTATTTCATTGGGAAAATCCACTTTGTTGATGACTCCACTGGGAAGAAAAACCTATTTTTGTAAGAAAGAAAATTTTGTTACAAATATGTTTGGTTCTAACATGGAGAATCTCTTTCAAGAAACTTTAGTTTTGTTTCTTATTCCTCTGTAGTCATTCCCTAAGAATTTGAAAAAATGTTTTCTTTATTTTTACATTTGGAGAATAATTGGTTGTTTACCATGCTTATCTCCTTGGGTAGTAAGTTTTGGGTCTCTTCTTGGATTTCTTGGTTGAATAGGTCCTCCTCACTATTTTATTTTAAAATCCAGGTAGACAAATAATCCCCTATATCAGCTCAACCAATGGCCAATGAACCTTGTAAGAAATTGTCTCAAGATCATCATCCTTAGGTTTTAAATAGAAACAAATCCATTAGGATTCCATCAAATCTTCATGATATGCTTGGAAAATATCTTAAAAACCTTCCTCAATTCAATGGATATGATGGAGTTACAGTATATGAACATATTTCCGTGTTTGAATATTATATTGATTAACTTGGTTTTATCATCGAAAAATTGTTCACAGTAATAACAAGAATGGCTGAAGAAAGTACCAGTGCAACATACCAATCAACATGCCTCGAACATTAACAAGATTCGTTCAACAAGTCAACAATTTGTACAAATGGTTCATTGAATTTCTGCACAGTCACCTAAAAGGATTCTTGCACACATCTGTGCAGGCCAACATAGTGAAATCTACACAAATTATGTGGGTTGCACGACTGTCTCCACATAAACTAGCACAAATGAGGAAATGACATATTAATGATTTTGGTCAAGCCTCACCCACTTCCATCCCAAGGTGTACCATGACAAGACACCCAAATCAGGTTGAAATCTAGCCTTGGGGCCATTTATGGAGTAGGAGGTACCTGCAAAGGGCCCCTATTCACACTATGTTCTAGTTATGTAAACTCTTGCATGAAGCCTATAAATACAAGCTTGGGGCATGCAAAAAAAAGTAAGAGTTTGACGTATTTTTATGTTGTTGAATTTGTTCTTGAGAATCCATATTTCTCCTAGATCTATTCTTACATCCATATCAAGTGTTATCCTTCTCACCTCTTAAGAAGTTTAGCAAGTAATTCTTCACCATTGTCACTCCATTGTTAGAAGAAGAAGCACTCTATATTGGGGACCTCAAGGGCTCTCCCAAGGAGGAAGAGGGGACTCATAAGTCCTTACATTTATCCATGGTGTTATCTATTCAAAGACCCTTTCCATTGGTAGCTATTCCTTGTTCCATTGTGAAGTTTTTATTTTTGTCTCATGCATTCATAGTTTAGTTGTATTTTCTTTTTATTTTATTTCTCGTTTACTTCATGGTTGGTTCAATAATCAACTAATTGTTATCTGTATTATCTTGCTAGTCTAACAAGGTAGTTAAGTGCTCTATTTTTTCTCACCCAAGTGGAAAAACAAGCACAACAAATTGATGAATCAATTGGGGAGTTGGATCAAATTTCTCCCCATTTATGCCTTTAGAGTGTTTCTTTTAATCATTTTGTGTATGAAAGTGTCAAAACCGACCCACCCCAGCCTCCATCTTGACCGATTGAACCTCTAGGTAGGAGAAATCATTTTGAATTTTTCTTCACATGCCTTAGTTGTGTTTGTATGGGTATCGAAATAATAGTCATGCAGCTCTGTGCAATTTGCACATTTTTCATGTTTCCCTGTCACACAATATGCATGTTGTGCACAAATGTCAAAACTGTATCCCATGCATAAATTATTCCTTTTATTATTTGCAATAATTTCAGATTTGATCTCACCAAGTAGTTTTAGGTTTACATTTTCAACACTTTGTAAGGTAATGATAATCACACTTAGAGTTCTTTCTTGCATTAGTAATTAGCTAACCTATGCACTAAAAAGGGTTGAAAAGAACCATAATTATTTCCTTTGTGTTGACACATGGCACCCACATGGATGGACAATTATAGCATTTGAATTCTTAGTTTATTTATTTTTTTATTATTCCAAGATCACAACCTAATCACTCAGGACTAGGAACCTATTTTGGCACCCCTATTATGCTCTTTCCCTCACACTCCTTGTGATCTTGGAAAATAAATAAATGGTATCTTAAGAAGTTCCATATCCTTATATAAAATCATCAAATCATGAATTAAGAGAGGCGAAATCCCCCTTGGGTACCTCTTAGTTTTCTTTTCATAAATTAAAACACAATCTTAAAAGTTTTAAAGGGCCCATACATTCCCACATACTTGCAAAATTAGGATAGTTTCAAATTTTTTACAAAGAAATCAAAACAACCTGGGGAGTTAAAGGAATCTATAAGCACTCGTGTCCACATGATTTACAATCTAGGAGATGCTTCAATTTCCATAGATTAGACAACATCTTATAGAGTTTAAAATACCAAAGTAAGGACCCATATGTCCATATTGCTTGTGATCTAGCGCTTTTGGATTAAATAAGGATTGTATAAACACATTTAGTAAGTTAGATTAATTAATATTTGTAATGGACCATGTGATGTCCACATGCTAAAATATTGCACATTAACTTATTAAAAATATTGTTGACACCATTTTCACTCTTTGCACACAAGAGCACCTCACCACACACTCAAAATTTATATCGTATATTTGAAGTCATAGTATGCTCTCCTATTTGTGCTCACAAGCAATCCAGGAGGATCATAAATACTCCATATATCCTTGGAAAATTTCCACACCATTTTAATCAATGAGCTTCGTTCATGATCCCAATCTTCGAGCCCACTTCAAATCCTAAAATCAACCCTTAAACAACTCATTTTAACCTCCATAGGAGGAGTACAAAATAAGTTTGTAGTACAAGTTAGGATCTCTTGGGTAGACATCTAAACAACCCCCCATTATCATTTTCACATTTGAAACTTAGAATTTGATGAATTAGGAAACCAAAAATACTCTAAATCAAGTCTTTCTATACCATAAGGTAAGGGGATACCCATGAAGAGTCGAAGGCCAAGGTCTAGTTGTTCTATGTGTGTGTCCTTGAGTCTCCCAACTATTGGAAAGCATCTAGCCCATGACCCATTTCTTAGGCCAAAAATCCATATGCCTCACTTTATTGAGGTAACTTAGTGGTCGAAAACTAGGATTTCTACCTAGGTGGCAGTTGTGGGTTGCAATCACACCTCATTTAGATTTTGAATGACTATTTGGAAATGTCACTACTACTTTCAAGATATGTCCCCTTTACCCCTCATTATAATTGAATGTTCATACCTTCACTAGCTCCTCTTTCGATGGATTCATGCCCCATTGTTGAGTGCTCTTGGAAGGCCCAATGCTATTTTTGAGAGGAAGGACGATATGTATTTTAGGACACATGCAATTTATTTTATTCCCCCATGAAGATAAAAACCAACTACCCTACATTTTTGTTGGTTTGCTTGTTTTATGTATGATATCGATTATTGATTACCTACAACTTTGAACAACATTGTTGAGATAGTCCAAAAATTCAAAAAACGCTTGTTCATTTATTTTTCTCACCACTACTCACACACATTTCTAGATACTCTGGAATCATAGAGGAACCATGTAATCCTTGTTGTTCTAGATTCTTGTTAACCCTCCCTCCAATATTGGGAGGTATCCCTAATTTGACTGACACATCAACTCAACCATCCCATACACCTGTGAGTGCCACATTTTTAGGATCATCCTTTCTTGGTTCCACCTTGCTTAGAACCAACATAACAAAAAATCCACCCACTAGTCCTCCATCACAAGGAGGAGGAACCCAACCTTTCTTGCAAGGAATGAGTTCCAAATATTCCTCACAAGGAAATACTTCCCAACCACCACATACCATGGCTACGCCTACCCCCAACTTACCATAATTGGTATATCTAAACATTCCATATTTGACCAAGCTCACAAATGACCCCATTTTGCAAGATCCCACTTGGCCTAACATGGACACCAAATTATCTTAAGACATCCCAAAGTTTGAAGGGAAAACAATTGAGGACCCAACCAACCACATCATGTTCTTCCACCTATGGTGTTCTTATAATATCATTACAAAAGATTCCATTTGATTATGATTGTTCCAAAGAAAACTCATCGGTATGTCTGTCAAATGGTATGTGGATGAAAAATCATGGTTCCATACAACCTTCGAATCCCTGGCTAAGGCCTTCTTATCCTTCTCCCAACTTCCTATTCACCATGACACTGTTTTATATATTCTCTCTTAATTCAAACAAACCATGATTTTTCACATCGCTAATCATATCCATGAATGACATTGAAGAAGAAGCATATGTAAGGCTTATACCACCCCACAACAAATATTAGACTGGTTTCTTAAATCAATCTCAGTCATATCCAAAGATGTGGTTGTTACCCTGCCTCAAACTGAAGAAGAAGCCATCATCAAGGCTCAATAATTTGACCTCATTTACTCCCAATTGGGGTACCTTTACTCTGTATTACCAGACACTCCTTTCCCTCTACCCTTTGGTCAAGATAAACCAGAAGCATTACATGCCACAGATGGGTTGATCGGTTCCATGACTCATTTTAATCCATATGATCAATTGGTACCGATGTTTGGGGCCAACCATATCTCCATCTATACAAGGGGACCCCATATTATCCTTCCCCAGTCCCTCAAACCACTTTTATGGCCCCTCCTACTCCCATGATGGGAGGACACATACCCACACTACCAAGAAACCCAGTGCAAGCACCACTTCCAGGTCCATTTCCAACCACATCATACAACTCCAATAGTGGGAGAGGGAAAACTTTGTATAATCAATATGGACCCCCTCCACAAGGTAATATGTATTATCCTTTCTCAGGCCCCCCTCAACCTGTTTCCCCACTGTTAGCGAAAAAAAATGCACTGATATTTTTTAAATAACGATGCCTAATATTGTAGGGAATATTTGACTATATTCCTAGGCTCCAAATTTAGATTTGAAAGTACCATTGGAAAGCTTAGGATTTGTAGATGTCGATTGACTATTCAAGCATGCAAAATGGACTCTCCATGACTGAGAAATTTGATTTTAAAAAAATCTACGCTTTCACCAGCTAACCCATCTTGAATTTTGCTAGTTAGCTGGTGAAAGCTCTGCCTTTCACCAGCTAAGGAGTGGATTTTCAGGTAAATTAGCTGGTGAAAGCCTGTCACAGCTAGAATAACCAAATTTTTTCCTAGATCAGGATTTTTTGAGTTTGAATGGTTGGAAACCACTTCAAATGGACAGGTGTTGAATTATCAAGTCTAATTCAAAGGCTAGTTTTGAGGGATAAGGTCAAAAAGAGGTTTTTTAACTACATTGGGCATCTTTTTTAAAGGCATAATATCAGGGTTTTTTCACACTTCACAAATTCGAATTTTATCTTTGGAGGACCAAATCAAACAGCCTTGGGAGGCTAAAACTGCACTTCATCAAATCTACTACTCTTAGATATGGATTGACCTCATCTTGAGGATCTCTCCTTATCTTTTGTAAATCAGTTTTGACATTCTATTTTTAGAATATCAGATCCATTGTTTTAGGATATGAAAACTGATTGTAAAAGGCTATAAATGCCTAGCTTTTCTAAGAGACAAAGGGGCAATCTAGGAGACATTTTTTTTCGCTATTGTACTAGACTCTTTATTCATAATAGAATCACAGTCCTCTTTTGTTTCAATGACAAATTTTCTCATATTTTCATCATTCTGTACTTTATTTCAGTTTAGCTCAGCTTCTAAGAACTGTTATCTTCTTATTAAGTTCATGAACTTGAACTAAATTTTTTCTTTCTATCTTGTATGACCCTGCACATTGTTGTATTTGGTTATCTAGACTAGTATTCTTCATCTCTTATTCAAACTTTGTTGTCTGAACATTGAGTTCTAAAAGCATTGTCTTATTCAAATGTATGAAGTGGTCCTTTTCATTAGCTATTGAGTTATCCTATTGTTCCAAGCATACAAAATCTACCATATTCTTAAGTTACCAAGCATTCTTAGCCTACAACCCTAAGGAGTTTCTTGGAGTGATAACACCCACCACATGGAAAACAACATATTGGCGTTAACTTTGTTCAACCTTCTCCCATCCAACAAGTTCAATCCTTTAAATAGTTGAATAAAAAAAATCCACCTAATAAAACTAACAACAACAGAAAGAAGGGTAAGAACAAGCACCAAGGATAGGGGGGAAACCCCCAACAACCAAATCCCCAAGCAGAGGGAAACCAAAACAATGGTAACCAAAATCCACCAAGGGGAAATAACAATGGCGAACAATGAAAATGGAAAAATAACAACCTTAGAACCAATTTCCCTTGTGCATTATGTGGTGAAAATGGACATTATACTCACCATTTCCCCCAAATAATTGATTATAAGCGGATGAAGGAAGCCATTAACCCACAAAGAACCCCTACTCTAGAGGGCCCATCGCAGGTACCTAAAAACTATCTGCAACCCCAAACACCAACAGTTCTACAGAACCCGATTCCTCATCATGGATTCATGTATACTCAACAAGAGGGTATCCCTACTCCACAATAGATGGGACATTACCCTAACTCAGTTCAAGCTCAACCTCGGAACCCTACAGATTGTAGTATCCTCCTCACCACTGAAGATGAAATCTTACTACAAATTCATAGTCGTCAACACGATATGCCTCCAAAATGAAATTCAGCCACATCATACTCACCCCAATTACCAACAGGGAAACCTCTGACAATCCCCTATCCTATCATGAAATCCACCACTCAAGTACCACGTGCACCTCTACATAGGAATGTACAAAACCCCCGTGCTAGGGTAGCACACAACTATAGATTGGTCGATGAGTTAGCTCAATCTCCAACAACCATGTCTGTTTTGGGGGTCCTCCAAACTTGTCCTTCACAAAGGAATGTGTTGCTCTCAACATTGGGGGAAGTTGATCCATTAGATACTTGTTTAATCACTTTTGATTTGGAAAACGTTGAACCATGCCTCCCCTCCTTGTTCACTTTTCATTTTCCGATCAATATTAGAAACTGAACAATACATGGGTGCATCATTGATGAAGGGGCATCCACATATATCATGTCCAAAACCGTCTGGAAATAACTCAGTTCACCTAAAATCATCCCTTTAGCCATCACTCTTAGGGCATATGATGGTCTCCCATCACAACCAAAATGCCTCTACCAAAATGTTCCATTTGAACTCATGGGAAAAATGATTCTCATCGATATAAAATTCATTGATGCCCAATTGGATTACAACATCTTGTTTGGGTGAAGTTACATGTACGCCATGAAAGCAATCACTTATTCTATATTTTCACCAAGCTCTTCCTGTACAATGTGAATATTGTCACTATTGACCAAGTAATGCACTATGAACCTGATCATTTTGGGAACATCGAAAATTTCCTCCCCCTCACACGAGCTAGCTCCAATATCTCACCAGTTGTTGATGTTGGGCTAGGAATATTTAAAGACCTATCACTAATGGGATCTTACTAGGGAAGTCCACATGTCCATCCTCCCACAAGTTCAAGTCAAGTTTGTGTATTCTCTTCAGATGACATCGAGATGGGTGAAGAAATCTCCACCGAGGAACCCCCACCTCAACCTACTGCAGACACATCCACACTGCCACCCATTCAAGAAAACCCACCAATGACTAGGAAAACACCCTTTTGGAAAATGGTCTCTCAAGCCATAACCCAAATACCATTCTTTTACCCACCACCATGTGTCTCAACCTATCAATTCACTTCTACTCTCACCTTACCAAAAATGGCGATCGTTATCCTAGTATGGTATCTAGAACCATCAACTATGGTACCAATCCCATCCCTTCCACCTCAACCATAGGTTTTTCCCATGCAATTGATGGTTCAAACACCAACTCTTCCAACCGGTAACACCATTGGGGGAAACAATACCAAAAAAAGGGGCACCAAGAAGAATAAGGGGTCCACCCCTCAACCACCATGCACACTTAGTACAATAGTTGAACACCTAACCAATCTTTTCCCTACACTACCTGAATTAATAAATCTAATTCAACTTCCAAATCCAACACCATTAATTCCTACCCTAGTATATGCGACCAAAACCACTACTATAGAACATTCTTAATCATGCAACAAAGTTATGCACACCAAATTTACATTTACCATATGCTTAGAATATGGTCACTACACTCATCATTGCCCAATTCACCCCCAATTCTAGGAAACCTTATTCATAGTGCAAAAAACATAATTTCCTGAGCCTTCTCAAGTACCCCCCGCTAACTTTAAATCTACTGGCATTTACTATATATCCACATTAGTAAACAAATGGATGAGATGCCCATGTGTGCTATGCCACCAAATGGACTATTTTATGTATGTTTGTCTTGCTATTATTGAATACTGGGGTTGTTGTGTGACCGCCCTTCAATATATTCGAACATCCCTTCAAACATCACTTCCTCAGACCCAGACTACATTACCCTAGGTTCATCTCATGATCTCTCCTTTGGAAATAGAACTCTTACCTATGGTATTTCATACAATACGTATACCACAATGATCAAAAGACTTCCTACTAAACCCACTGAATTCATCAATAAGTCCTATTATCCCCCTTTTCTAGGGATAACTAAGGAGATGATATCTCAATGCCCTCAGTTTGTAGACATGGAGTACTGAGAGGTAGATGAGTAGGCAAGGTCCCCTATCATACCACGCATCACCATCTGTCGATGGTAGCAAGATCCATCACAACCATCTTGGCCCACAGAGGAAAACAAGTCTTACTTCATGAGGTAACAAGTCTAGTGTCATTTTAATATTTGGAGAATTTGAACATGTTGTTAAGGATCCTTTCTTTATTTTGAAAACATTTTCTTGGAAATTATGGTCTTTTCCCTATTTCACCTTCGTGAGTGTCATGGTTTCCTAGCAAGTGGCCACCCTTAGGGAAAGGTTTGTTACTGGGTGTCTCCTTGAAGGGTCATCGTACCATTACCACTCATACTTTCCACATTCCATTACTTCTTCCCTTTCATTTTCCCATCTTTTAGGTTTTCGGGCTTATTGACCCAAGAAGGGCATGTACCTCATTTCATGGGAAGAAGGGTCCACTAGGCTCGTAGGTTCACTAGAAAAAGAATCATGCAATAAAATATCGCCCTGGGATCCCGAGAGAAATGAAACACTTCTAAAAAAAGTGAGAGACCCATAAAATAAATAACTAATTAATCAATAACACTTTCCAAGGTAGAGAGTTTGTGGGCTATGCATTTCCTTTTTAGTGCCCCTTATTGTCTTCAACTTGGAAAGGCATGAAAACCAAGGTAGAACATATGTGGGCTATGCATTTCCTTTTTAGTGCCTCTTATTGTCTTCAACTTGGAGACACCTGAAAAACAAATGGCTAATAAAGGGCTTGGAAAAATATGCTTTAAAAAAAGAGAGGAAAAGGATGTGGCTAGCCCTCAACAAAGGCACCCATAAATGAGACAATACAAGCCCTTGTACGTCATGAAACCCATACCTAGAAGTATAACCCCATCCACCTCACATTTGCTGCACGACTTAGAAAGGAATCTCCTTGGAAACATCCTCTACTTAAGGAATTGGTTCACCCCATAGGGCATTATGACACCCCTCCCATATGTAAATTTGGAAAATTGTATAAGGTCTTTGAGCATTTGTTTCTTTTGAAAATAGGGGATTTGATGCACAAGTTTGGGTGTTTATTTTATTATATATGGCTTACTTGGCATGATATTATGACTTGTGGATCTTTGGAGGGCGTACTTATTTGTCTTTGCAGGTCCTTGAAAAGTGAAAGCTTGATCATGAAGGCACAAGGTCACTTGGACCTTTATTTGGGGCATGAATCCCATAGGTTGGATGATGCACCCCCTTCTCTTTCCACACATGGGAGAAGGAACATTTCCTTGGGAGACACTTAGATACCATGAGGATATCACACTCCAAAACCTTGCACCCAAACATTGGCCTTGGGAGGCCTAAAACATCACACTTGATGCCCTAGACGTCACAAGGGCTAGGGTTTTGATGGGGATTTCATGGTTCATGGTGGTGTACCTTGGTTGATCAAGAGAGAGACACTTTTCACATGCTATAACACTTGGTTTCATTATTTACGACCTTTGGAGGCCCAATGTTCTTCATCAAAGGATCAATGCCTCTCCTAGAGGCCCTATGTCACCTTTTAGGGCATGATGCCACCCCTAAAAGGGGATTTTACTTTATAAATTTCTATTTTTAAGTTGTAAAGGTTTGTTGATTAATTGGGTTGGTTGTCATTGATAGCAACCCTTGAATAAAGTTCGGTAGCACAAAGGTTTGGGTAATGGACCCAAGTTTGTTTGATGAATAATGGTATGTGTTTTGATATATTTGTAGGTAATAATATTCTATATGGATAGTGCATGTCATGCCATTTCTGGTGGTATGTGGAATGTCACATAAATCCTCATGGTTAGAGAGTTATGGCCATGTTAAGTTGGAGAACCCTCATGAGTCATCTAGAAGCCCCAAAAGGTCAAAGTAGTCAAAGTGTTTGAAAAATAAATTATTTAAATAATAAAGTTAATGGAGAACTGCCTAAAATAAGGAAAGTGGGATGCTACATGAAAGTATAGATAAGAGGCGAGGCTCTCTCATTTAATCACACTTGAACCTATTGAATATCATTGAATATCTATTTTGTGAAAGGTTATTTGGGCAAGTATTATTGATAGAGAAAAGTGTGGCAGGAAAAGTGCAGTAGAAAAAGTGATGCAGGAAAACTGTGGCAGAAAAAGTGTGGTAAAAAAATTGTGGCAGAAAAATCACGACAGAAAAAGTGTAGTAGAAAATGTGTGGCAGAAAAAGTGTGATAGGAAAACTGCGGCAGAAAAAGTGCGACAAAAAAATCACGGCAGAAAAATCGTGGCAGAAAAAGTGCGATAGAAAATTCCTGGCAGAAAAAGTGCGGCAGAAAAATCACGGCAGAAAAATCGTAGGAGGAAAAGTGTGGCAACAATATGGTTGGGGTCTATTTATGAGAGATATGGCACATCTTGTTTGAGGTATGTTTTTTGAGCTAGGGTTTAAGTCTTGAGATGGTATTAGATGTTCAGTAGTGCTACATATATCATATTTGTTGAGGGATACAGTTGGTATTTGGCATATGGGTATTGGTCTTTTGGTTGTGTGTTGATTTAGCTTGAGGCTACATAACAATGGGATTGTGGAATATGGTTTGATGTAAGGGTTTATGGTATTTGGTTTATGGATAGAGTGATGAATTGTTAGATAACTTTTGATGGTTATATTGGTGTATGTCGTTGGTATATGGTTGAGGTACATGTTGGGTACATGGTTGAGACAAGTAGTTGATGAGATGGCACATACATGAGGTGTATAGTTGATGAGTTAGCACATACATGAGGTGTATAGCTGATGATGTTGGTACATCTTGATGAGTCAAGGTTGATGCATGGTACATGTTGGTTCGGGTTATTGGTACAGGTTGTTTGGTGCAGGTTGATTCGTACAGGTTGTTATAGGTTATTGGTACATGTTGACAGTGATAGGTTAATAGTGGAAGTGGTTGATTCAGTGACAGTGACAGGTTGTCTACATTTGGCATTTATATTTTAGGGCAGTTGGATGGGGCAAGGACATGTGGTTGTAGCCACCTTCCGATTGTAGCCGAAGAACTTATGGGGTTGTAGTGTCCTTCTAGTTGTAGCCAGAGACTTGGGGAGTTGGAGCTTCCCTCATGTTGTAGCTTGAGAAAATAGGGGGTTGGAGCCTCCTTCCAGTTGCAGCTGGAAAACAAAGGAAGTTG